>JABCKL010016816.1:0-32232 GCA_018851305.1 Calocybe cyanea | reverse complement strand
CATGACCTTATCACTGGTAACCTAGCTTGTAGGAAGTTATATTAATGTATCAATCGAGTCACAGAACTATATATTTTTGGTGACCATAGAAGTGTGGGACGCACAGACGCGGCAAATAACAATACATATTCAACAGAAGAGCAGGCCAGAGCGACATATATGTACAGTTAGGTTGTGAATGTCATACCAGCAGCAGCAGTCGCCCATCATATTTCACGCGATCCGAAAGGTTGACGCTTGGTCAGGCAACGGAGCTATCATCCATCTCCTGCCGAGGTCTGTTGTCACAGCTTGGCTTATCGTATCAGGTAGGCCAGGGCTCTCAAAACCAACCATCAAAGTGTTTGTGTTACTCGGCTCTTGAATCGCGTACAGTACCTGACTCCCCTGAGTTACTCTAATCCTGGCGCTATCGATGCAGAGGGGACAGATGTTGCATAAAGGGCAAGCGCCTTGGGCACCACTGCTCCATCCTTGTCCTATAAATCGCACTTCACCGAGAGTGTAATTCTGGGTGATATAGTACATGTGAATTTCGAGTCGCTAGGGAGGTCGATATGATAGTAATGAGCAGAGGATTCGCTGGAATGGGAAACGAGGTGCTTACTGCTTCAAGAACATGATGAATTGAGGCAGCAATGGGAGTACCCCTGCGGGTTGAGTTGGCTCTCACCATGGTTACTATTGTACTGGTAGAGCCTGTGGTGAAGGGTCCGTCACGAATAACATGTTGGATGATGTCGCCCGCTTCGTTTTGGTAGTACATAAAGGTCAGTGAAGAATTATTCTGAGGCACATTGACAGCAGCAACAACGCCCAGAGGGTTTATGGCAATCACATTAGCTGCGACTCGAAGATCAGATGGAGCAGAGCCTTCTGTCGTAAGTATGTCTTGGGGGGTCCAAATGGTAGCAGTGGAACCGACAAGAACAAAGACAGCGAACTGGGTGTTGTGCACTCAGTTTGTTAGAACGATAGGCACATTCTAAGGATGCTCACCAAACACAATGTTGAGAGCAAGAGCATATTTACCCCGAAGTAATGGATGCTTGACAATTTTATTGAAGGATATCATTGAGTTCTTGGTTTTATACGTTGGCCAATGGCGTTTGCCGCGTCCGGCCACTTCTTTCTCTCTCCTTTTTTCCCCCATATATTCCGGGCCTCTCCATTGGATTGCGACAACCATTCACAGTACTCTTGCTCCTTATTCACCCCTAAAGAATGGAGACAACTTCGGCTCATGACTAAGATAAGTTGTATCGCAGAGTGGAATCAAACATCGCTCATTGGCGTACTTTAAACTGCAACTGGATACAGTCTTGGGACCAGAAAAATCGTTGCTACTGTAATTTACGGATGTTCGGAACACTGTCAATTAACATTCTCCCTATTACGCTCCAGACACCGGCGATATAATGAACGTCCATCACTCCACAGGCCATCAATTATACATGTCAAACACGCTTCTGTCGGGATAAACACACAAGAGGCTGTCCCAAAAGCGGCATGAATTCCACATTCCAGCGCCTGTGCCTACCTGTTCCCATGCGTTCTATATGTCATCTTTTTCAAGAGTAATCTTCCTTCCCATTGTACCAGAGATGCAAATTAGATTGCAAGGGTTTAAAGGGTTTCTTAGGGACTGCTAAAAGATTGACGCGCAAAAACATCGTGGGAAAGATTTCGGAGGTGCTTTTTTCAGCCTTCCTGAGTTCAAATCTGATCGCATTATTTATATCTGCGATGCCTTCTTCTAACAATTTTCATATGATTCGAATTCCTCCATCAGATTACGGAACGCGTTTACCGTATCATAGCATTCGGGCTCGAGCTCAAAATCGAACATTCACATGTTTGAGAAGGGAGGCAAATCTTTTTCTGCAAGGCAGCGTACCGTGAAGCACTGCACCCTGGCTTGCCTAGCAAACTGTAATTGTAGAGACTTAAGCTTTAAGCCTAGGAAACATGAATGGGATTAGTGATATCCTCAGAATGCGAATTTTTTGGGCAAAACTAGCACCCGCTTAACAAAAATGTAAATTGACATAACAAATTAATCATATCAAAATGGATCTTTGACAGCGCTCTTCTATTTTCCTAGGTCACAGCGCGTGAAAAGATGCAACCTCAAGGCTGTTATCATCCCTATGATGTTATATTATTTCTGAGCAAAGGCACAAAGCATTCACGCTCACAAGGTTAATGTTGATAAGGGAGGAACATCGTGATCATTGTAAAGAGTAGACATCTGTCACCGTGAGATAAGGGCAATCTCTGGGGACATTTCTTCACTTTGCTCAAAAGCCTTTCCATTGTACCATATGCATGGGGTTTTCTAGTTGACTGGGAGGCACGACGCGCTGTGAGCAGCTGCAATGCAGTGCTAAATGAAACAGTTAAAATGGAGCAGCCACAAAGACTCCCACGATGAGAATTGGACCGGCAGATCCGGCGTTTTCTTTGTTCAGATCTAGATCTAGAGCCTCTTGTCAGTTAACCTGTTCTACAGTATGCTGGATTAATACAACCGCTTCTCCATGCCTAGAACCTTGATGGAAATCCTCCCTATATATGCACACTGTGTCTTTCAGAACTAAAACGAACAAGGGCCTCGTCCATCTTAGTCACTCATTATGTCATTTCAGTACACTTCTCGAAACATTCGTCTTCAAAACCCAAGGTCACCTATCCTGTCCGCCGAATGCCTGAATTATAACAAGGAATGGAAAATATCGCGGTTGGATTTGGATCTGTACATTGGCAATTCTAATGGCAGATTTAAGCTAGGCGACAGCAATTTTTCTAGGAGTTTATTCCCGGGTTCCGTGTTGTCACTTACAGATGACAGCATGTTTCAAGCGATACTTACGGACAACACTCGAACGTCTGGGAGCAGTAGGATGCTCAGTCTCAATATATGTATCGCCAATATTAACGGCACTTTGAGATTTCAGAAACCGTGGGTACATGTTTTCTCAACGACAATCAAAGTACTTACTGGGGATTTATAAAGGTCGGATTCTGTGCTGAACAGCGGATGCTGCTATACGCTGGAGGGATCTTTCATCAAAGGCGTTTGTTTGGGTTACGATGGGCGTTTTTGCTCTTCTACCTTTGACTTGAACGTATATTATGGGAACAATGATGGCAGATTTTGCACGGGACCGGGTTGTCAAGGCTTCTATCGCTCGTCTCGCGGTCATTCGATCCAGGTTAGAGGAGAGTCCCTTGTTTTGCAAGCAGAACTGCAAGACAGCCGAGGCAACTGGGTACAATCGAGTATCGATTTGGCGACGTCTGTTATTATCGAAGACGGTGAATTTTCGTATAGACTGTGCGTTAGAATTTACTTTCATTGTTAAAATTTGTCCCCCGGAATCTCAAAGTACATACAGCAGCGGCCCGTTTGACAAAGACGGATTTTTTGCCCGATTTTTCGAGCGCATCCCGTTTGTTGGCTTCATCGTGGCGGGTGTTCAAGCGTGGGCTAACAACAATGTATGTTCAAGTTGGCATAATTTGTGAAATCCACTTCTTAAGATCTTACAATCAACATGGTAGGATCGCGCCCTACGAGCGCTTGCCTATTGTGCGAATTCCACCATTGTGTGCGTCAGTGCCATCATTGGTGGGCTCATTGGAGGACCCATTGGTAGTGCTATCGGTGCTGGTATGACAACATCGATCGGGATCCTAGTTGAAACCCAGATTGCAGGGAAAATCAACGATCCCACGATTTTCAACGAGTTTGAAGGGGCTACCATCGGGCGAGTCATCTACGAAACTCTTCGAAACACACTCGCTACAGCTGCGGCCGGATATCTTGCGGAATACATTGGCGGCTTGGTGACCAGTAATCTAATCACTATAGGGGTTGTGGAAAATGTTGCATCTATATTCGGAGCAGTTGTAAGGAGGCCAACGAACACAGCGGCAGAAAACTTCTTGAAAAAGTACGTGCCCAGGGCCTCGTTTCAAGTGATAACACTTTTTTGACATCATTTTGGTGATCAAATAGACTTTCAGATGCAATAAATAATCAGGTTCTGCCCGATGAATGGATCCGGGCAGAAAATCAGGTCAGGCAAATGTCACCAGACACGGTGGTGCGCAAAACATATTATTAGTTACAATGTTCCATTATATGGCTTGCACTCACGTTTTCTGGTTTGAACAATAAGTCTGGGTCCTGTCACCGCAAATATGAGAATGCTGTAGTTAGCAGCTGGATTGCAAAAGATCGCTGTCTTTGTGAGCCTAGAGAACGTTGAAAAGTGAGATTCATCAAAACAGTGCTAGACTGCTCATTGGAGCGATCTACAATTTAGCTCCGACTCGAGAACTGGAAGCGAACAAAAGCTCTGAAGTCTGTTATTGTACGTAAGTTGTAAATGGCAGCTGTGTCTTGAATGGTTCCATAGAAAAAGTTGAACATATGATATTTGACGGTAGTCGACCCTGTTCTAGGCCTCAGCCACACCTCACGCGCACGGCTCATGGGTGTGGTGGGTTGACTGTGAACGTCGTATGTTTCATAAGAATCAGGAGACATGTATCTATCAGTACTAATTTTTCTGTGCTTTGCCTACTTCTCCGATTGTCTGCCAGCAGCGGCAGTAGCCCTCCATATTGCACGCAATCTGAAACTTAAATAAACGTTTACGCTTGTCTAGGTAAGGGAGCTATCGCCCATCTCCTGCCAAAGTCTGTTGTCACAGCCTGGCTTATCGTATCAGGCAGACCAGGGCTCTCGAAACCGACCATCCAGGTGTTTAAGTTACTCGGCTCTTGAGTCGCGTATAGTACCTGACTCCCCTGAGCTACTCGAATCCTGGCGCTATCGATGCAGAAGGGGCAGAAGTTGATTCCGCCAATTCCGCACGCAGGGCAAGCACCCCGAGTACCACTGCTCCATCCGACGCCTTCTGTAAACCGCACTTCACCGAGAGTGTAGTTCTGGGTAATATAGTACAAGTGAAGCTCGTTTCTCTAGGGAGGTGGAGATGATAGTAACGAACAATTCGGAATAGGAAAACAAGGTGCTTACTCCTTGAACAAGACCAAAAGACGCAGCAATGGGAGTACCCCTGCGGGTTGAGTTGGCCCCCACCCTTACTAACATATTAGCGGTAGAACCTGTTGTGAAGGGCCCGCCTTGAACGGTAGTCTGGATGATGTCACCTGCTTGGTCTTGGTAGAACATCAAGGTCTGTCTACCACTAGGCATATAGGCAGCGGCAACGACACCTAGAGGGTTTACGGTCAACGCATTAGCTGCAACTCGAGAATCAGATGCAGCAGAGCCTTCTGTCGTAAGTATGTCTTGAGGGGTCCAACTAGCAGCAGCGGAACCGACAAGAATAAAGACAGTAAACTGGGTATCGTGCACTCAGTTCGCTAAAACGATGGGCACATTCTAAGGACACTTACCAAACACAATGTTGAGACGAAGGCCATAGTAAAATAGTCGATCCTTCGCGATTTTGTTCGAGGATATCATCGAGTTCTTGGCTTTATACGTTAGCCAATGGAACTTGCCGCAGGTGCCAACGTCCGGCTGCTTCTTTCTCTTTCTTGTTTTGTTTTCGTTTCCCATTTACTCCATCATATTGCGACAATTTTGTCTGTCATCGGGAGTACCACCACTATCCCTTTGACCAACCAGGATTTACTTGCGATGGAAGAAGCTGCCATTTCCGATTCTCAAATTACGGTCAACGCCTTACCCATAGACTATCTCGGTACCGTTGCCGCTCTCGACTTGCCGTGGTTTTTGGGAGTTCCTGGAACAATAAGTGAGGCTGTGACGATGCATCTTGGTAGGAACTGGCAGTTAGCTCCAATGCCCGGCAAAAAGAGTATAAACGTTGAGTAGGTAGCCACAGCTTCGTTGTTGAACTTGCCTGTCATGGTCGTCATCGGTATTGACTCATCGGTTGCTTTAGGCGATAATAACAGGGCTTTCCCAGCAGCACTTCCTTTTCATTGGAAATCGTGCATGGGAATATCTTTGGGATCCAACACATGACGACATGCAGGCAGCGCAATTCAGCATTGCGGAAGATGGGCCTGACCAATATGAACCAAAAAAACAGGCCGAAAAGAGTTTGTAATGGCCTTCATTTAAATTATTACTGTGTTATAACCTTGTGATCGCAGGTCACTTAACTCATAAGAGTCGTAGAGCTATATACTATTCGTAAGTATGGAAGTGTGAACGCAGCATTTACACGAGGCGAATAACAATACATATTCGACAAGGGAGTAGGCCAAAGCGACGTGGACAGCAAATATATGTACAGTTGGGTTGTGAGTCTCATAGAGTAGCGTATTACCAAAGTAGCTGAATAAGAGCTTTACCATATTAGTGTTTTTTTACTGCTTAAAATCGCATGCAAAGCGAGGGATACTCCATTCGCCCAAGATAGCTTCTTGCAGCAAGATAGTCGAAGATAGGTCTTTTTCCGGGTCGTAACCCTCTTGCTGTGCCTTCTCTTTGAAGTGGAAAATGAAACTGCGTGGGTCGGACATCCCATCCTCCGTTTCCCACGTACACTCCGCGATTGAATATCTGCAGAAGAAAGCTTTCACAGCTCTCCCAGTGAGATACAGAAGATAAGTGCCTACCCATCCCATTTAACGAGCCACTTATACTGCCGTGTTCCATTCTCATCTACGGTGCATCTACCAATAAGGGCACTCATGAAATACGTATCGGGAGCTTCAACGTCCACTTTGCAACCTGGGCGTGCGCATCGGACGGGCTCGGTCCCAGTTACGGGTTCCAAAGCTACGTGAGACGGTCATTCCATTGGACACTCTACAGATTCATGCGGCAAATTACAACACTTACTTGTGATGCTAAGAAAACAGGTTAGAGACCTGGTAGACAGCGAGAAGGACGCGTGGACTTACTATCCTTTCAAGCACGGAGGGCAAGTCAAAAGCTCGCCAGCCCTGATTCGTACATCCGTGGCGTCCACAACCCCGACACATCCGTAATGGTACCATGCAGAGCATCTACAGACTCTTGTTCAAACAAGATGCTGCGCTAAAGCCAGTAGATCTTACAGATCACATTGTATAAACTAGCAAACGATCCGTAAGAAAGTAATTGCCAGCGATACAGAGTGTGGAGATGTACCTGATGATCGAATCTTTCGTTTCCCGATGGACTCTGTTTTGGCCACTTGAAATTAGTGGGCACGGGGCGGTCCCGTAACCTCGATTCTACCGTGCCGCCTATAGATGACTTGTTCTTCTTCTCCTTACTTGCGGTAGATCCTCCTCCAATCCCACTTTTCGAAATAGCTTCCTTCCCCTTTTCCTTGGCTTTGCGATTTATCGCACTCGCAGATGCGGTCTTTGCTGATTGAGCCGCGGAGGCGCTGCTCTTGTCCAGGTTAGCCCTCATTCGCGCCTTTTTCAAGGGAGGCTCTTTCTTCTTCACGTCCTTTATATCCAAAGCCTTACGCTTCTTCACACGCGTCACCGCCGTACTCTGCCCACTTTTGAGATTGAGCAACTTTTCCTTCAGGTTGACGCGAGGAGGAGCAGAGTCAGCGGTCGTGCTCGAGCTTGTTGCAGTCGATAGCACTACAGCAGACTTCTTTTTCTTCCTCTTAACAATGGCCACAGGGCCGTCAGAATCAGAGTCGGGGATCTCAGTAAGTGGGCTTGAAGAATCGGACGAGATGTAGATTGGCGAAGAGGGAATGATGACTGACAGAGGCTTGTTTCGAGAAGAGGAAGCGGAGGCGAGTGAGATCTTCGGTTGATTCACCTCTGGGAAAGACGGTTTTTTGATACTGATCGGACTCTTTGCTGTAGGTGCTTTCTTCAACATCACAGGGGTTTTCGGACCTTTTTGCTCACCAGGCGAGCCAGATCTAGAAGGTGACCACACGATGCGCCTAGCTGTTGACGTAATGGGGGAATTTCGAGGCATCGGCGTCCAAGAATCTGACAACGGAGTGACAGGAGACAAGTCACGGTAATCCACAACGATAGGAACGGGGGTGACAGATTCGGGAAGGAAGAGAGGTTTATCTTTGGACGGCGAGTGTAAACCCATGCTTGATTGTGGTTCCGTCTTGAGTACGGGCTTCTCAGGGCTATCTTGATACGCGATCATCCGCATCACTGAGAGTTCAGAGCCATTGTCTGAATCAGTAGTCCGGGCTGGTTGCACCGTCGATACTTCGACATCTAATTTTTTTGGAATGCTAAGGCTGTCGCTCGCAGGTAAATGTTGCGAAATGTGTGAACTTTCAGATGGAAAGGGTGAGCGCGGATCATAAGGGGCTACGGTTGGACAAGGTGGGGTCGCAGGGATGATCGCTGTTTCGGTATCAACAGGCACTTCCTGCTCAACAAGAATTTGGATATTCTCAGTGAAAGAATCTTTCTGCTGCTCTAGGGCGGGACCTCCTTCCGTAATCTCGGGCGAGGCGCGTGAAGGCAAGAAATAATCTACTTTTCCATTGAGAAATCGCAGTAGGACGATTGTGTATGAACGCAGGTACCTTCGTCTGTAAGAATTTCCTCGTCTAGATGCATCCGAAGCGAGGTTTCGTCGCTAAATGGATCAAGGACAGAAAAGCTGCTAGAATTAGCTGACGAAGAAGCAGCCCATGATGGTATCTCCGCATCTGAGCCGGAACTTGTCGACGGTTCCTCGTCTCGAATGATACTATCTTGAAACCCTTCAATGTTTGTCACATTGGTGCTCTTGTCTTGTGTCTGTATGAATTTGACATGCTTTCGCTCCAGCCGCGGACTGGCAATCAAATCATCTAGGTCTCCGGTCGACTTTGCTTTGAGGCAGCTATTCTCGTTCACTGGAAGTAGAGAATCAGAACGGCGAACATTTGAAGTTAATATATCCATACACAAGGTAACGGAGTCCGGGTAAGAGAGAGAATCTATAGTGTCTAAACAAGGTAGATCCAATGTGTTTGTCGTGGTAGCTGACACAGTTCCTCAGGTTCAAACTCGGCATGGTTTCGCGAAATGACATTACCTTCCATGGTCAATATTTGGGATTCACCCTCCAGTAGGGGTGGAGTGCGAGGTTCCGTAGTGGGGCTCCTAGATCCAGAGTGGATCGGACTTGTCGCAACATCATATCGCAGAGACACTTCCGGGTCTGTAGTTTCTGTTTCAACTCCGATGCTCGTGTACAGACTAGGAAAAGGGCTCGTGGTGACGTCTATGGTGACTTTGGACCTATCTACGGGAATCGGAGTCGTTTGTCGGGAGCACCCAGAACTGACAGAGGCATCCAAATAAACACCGCTGATCGGACTGTTTGCGCGTTCTACTAATACTGGTAGATTGACTTGGGGTGATAAATCCTTAGTGTCCACAGCGATGTCGATGTAAGACGGCCGCGAACTAGGTATCGATTTAGATGCAGATTCACCTGGTAATGGATAATGAGTCAGATTTAAAGCACGAAGGACGACTGAAGGCGACACACTAGAGATTCCGGCGATATTCGAGCGCCTGAGAAGTTCCGTCACAACGAAAGAGATGCTATTCAACCGATTGACAAGGAAATTATCGCGGTGACAGTCACTATCCATATTCTTTCCAACGACTTCCTCCAGTTTGCACATGCGGGCACTTAGCGCATCGATCCCATCTTGTTGTTTCGTGAATGACTCTGACATTGTCTGTAAGATATCCTTGGCCTGCTTCTGCGATTCATCCTTGGCTGCTTGTGTAAGTGTGGTATATTCCGTAGGTTGTTTCATGGTCATGATTTGATCCGAGATCGATTGGAGATGATTATTCAATAGTGGCCTCATGGCAGCTACAAGTCGATCGCTCAACATATGGGTGCCCCATGAAGCAACCGAGGCTGGAGTGAGAGCACGGGCAACTGGTGAAGCGGATCTAGAATTGGAATTGACGGTTGAAGTGGTCAAAGGAGAAGGGATGAGGGGGAGCTGTGTCACGGAAGAGGTATTGCTGGGGTTTATGATGGGTTGATTCATAGAAGGTGGGATCCCGGAAACGCGATCTTGAAATGTTACATTAGAAGAAGTAGAAACCGTGCTATAATTGATGGTAGATTGGGCTGCCGTCGCCGGAATCATGACACTTTGCCGGTAAGTTACAGCGGGGGCAGGGGGAGTGTTGCCTGGGTTGTTACCTATGAGCTGTGTCGCTGAAAGAGGTGTTACTGGAACACGAAAACGTGGATAACTGGACCCAGTCTCTATTCGCTCGACGCGATGCATAGGCGAGAAGTTTGATTGTGAGCTCGACGGATTTGATGGCTTTTGGAGCTCGAAGATGGCAGGGTTTGTTTGATAGCTCTGCCTTTGTACGTGATCAACAGAAACGTTGAGATTTACCCTGTTCCTTTTGCTTCCAGACATAAATTGCGCGTCTGGGAACAAAAAGAAAGGGCAGAAGAGTATGTAGAAGTGATGGTCAGTCGCAAAGCACACAAGGCTCTTCCCTCGTGAGACCCTTTGTCAGTGTCACGTTGATCGATCGCGTTTGAGCAAAAATTTGTTATTAATCAAGTCATCCCATTCCTTTTGATTTTGGCTGATAAGCCATCCAACGACGTCACTATCGTTGTGTTAATATTCAACTCAATAATAGTAGCATCGGGTAATGGCAAACTTACACAACAGGGCCAGGACCCGTGATAATCTTGAGAGCCGCCTGGCCATGTTCGGGTTGAGCGAGCTCAGCTTCGAGTTCGTTGAAGGCGAGATGAGCCCGAGAGTTTGCCACTCTAGACGGTTTAGAGAAGAGAGCGGCCGGAACTACAGTTGATTCTGAGCTCATCTTGTAAGGCGTTGATATCTTGCCCCTCAACAAAATTTGGGAGACATTTTATACCTTCTGGTGCCCCTCAAGGAACTTCTATCACAAGACCTGCCATTTGTAAAAATCCCACCCGAACGTTGAGCGTAAATGATAGGAGCATCATGAAGTTCCGTGAACTTTCTTTCGTTCAAGGTCATATGGGGCTGCCGTTTGCGGTATGTAGCTGGAGGCTAAAATGTAGAGCAGTCTTAAAATTACAATGTTTTCAATCTGTCGGGTTCAGCACAGAATTCTGCCGTGAGGAGATCCATTTCCCATCCCTCGGAAGTAAATAACAAGCGAGATTGAATGTATGCGCAATCGATTGGAGAAGTTAGGAGCATATGGGTGGTGGTGCCTTCAATGTACTTTATTGTGAATCCGAAAAGTCTGAGACAGGGTGAAGGAATGTTTGTGTCTGATGTCAGATGGGGGTTACAGTACCGGAGATATAATAAACGCGAATCGCTTAAGAAAGACATAATCTGTGATCGATGATCAGGCATGTTCATCAGAAAGGGTCAAAAAGTCTTCTGTCAAACATTATCTATCATGACATTCTTCCATACATCGTGCCACAGCGTGTGAGTATTCGCACACAGCAAACCTTGGTATTCTGGAGGGAAAAGACGTTAAGGTATTCGTTTAACAGGTTTGGCAGATGCTCACAAAATTCATGTCCAAACAATGTTGTGAAATGCAAAGGGACATCCAATTTATTAATGTGTTACCCATCAAAGTAGTAACGAGACCTACAGTACCAGAGTGCCACACTGGCGTTTGTTCTTTCCCACGAACTCAAGTTCTGGGCCGCGGGTTTATTATTCCAGGTAAGGATCCCTCCGCTCGATTGCAGTTCATTTGTTCAACGCGAATGAAATTTGCATGGAAGATTTGGAGTGGAAGTTCCCGTGACCAATGATAAGAAGTGAATGGCAGAACATTGATCCAACTAATCATGTAGGTCTAACCCAAGGCACCCGACGGAGAGCTTTAGAAATAGATCCTACTCATAAATCGGCAATCGGACTACAGGGAAGATGCTCGCGACAATCCGGAGAAGGTTGGAACATCTGATGAACGGACCACATGAGTTGGGGGGAACCTTTCTAGTAGCTCGTTGGGCCTTGTGAAGGAAGGGTCAAAGACCATCATTAGTTAGTGATCAATGAAAAAATCAATCACCCTTCAACAGCAAAGAGGCCGAAATCATATCGAGAGCACCTTGCAGCTCTCTTCACTCAACTTACATTCTCCAATGAAATCAATATCACTTGCACTCTCGTAAAAAGGACGGCTTGATAGCCTACATACCTTTTTTCTAATGCGCTCTCAAGGGACTGTCGCTCATGTATCTGCCTGTAGTCCACTGGCAAGGCACAATAACTCCTTTTTGGCCCCCACGATTCCCCCGCGTTGTTGGTAGACCGCCAGAATGTGCGTGGAAAGGCCAGGGACAGTTGACAGCATGCCTTCTGGGTCCGAAGTAAGAGCATGTATACTAGAATCAGATTCAGAAGGGAACTGATATCCTCAGAGGACACACGTCGTTATGGTCCTTGTTCATATTGTGCGAATAGAACGACTAGGTTTGAAGGAGTTCAACTATCCTAGCTTACTTCTGAAAGCTCTGATGAAGAATATATACCCTCATTTCGATGCTAACAGCCGCTCATATCACCCCCTAGATCAGAGGCTCTCTACCACCTCCCAGAATCATAGTTTAGCAAAGAGCTTGTTCGTTTCCAATCATAGAAGATCAGATAGTGGTGTGCGACCTAAGCCGAGCTGATTCCTACTTGCTGGGTAAGCTCTGTCTAGCTTATAATCCTGAGTTGTTGAGTCTCAGGAAGCCAAGCCAGCGACTTTGGGCAACACCTCTTGATGCTCGTTCGCAGACTAGATTGTAGATCGACATCAAGAAAAAACATAGCAGCAGCGGTTGTATCAAGTCAGAGTTTCTTGAGGGAAGTTATAGGGCCGTAGGATCTGCGATTAGCAGGGCCAGTCGCCAGGCGATGAGCAGCCAGGGCAGAGCTCTAACCCCGAGCATTCTGTATAAAGCTATTGCCAGTGCAAATATCTGTCAAGTCAGCAAGGTGACTCGTGAGAACGCCAGGAAGTTCGTTCTTCTCGGACCGCTCTTGTTGAAAAACCGTTACTGTACATACAGTAGGGTCTCCTTGTGCATCCGCATTTACCTAGCTATGGCATCTTCTCTTTCAAACGTTTCTCCTTGCAAAGTCATACACACAATCCTTCTGCAGCACTCTGCATTCTACCAGTCAAAATATCTTTACAAAAACCCTGCATACTACGTAGGAAGCACGAATGGAACCTCTGTCATCTACCAGTGGGGATTGATCAGGCCCGGCTTAACCTCATCCGGTCTTCCACCCGTGTACGACATTTTGCGACAATTGTGGGACCTATTGATAGTGTCATCGGATACCATGTGGCCATAAGAATCTCGCCTGATACATGCGTAACGAGCTATTTGTATCTCAAGTGTATGCGAAGTCGAATCAGCCGCACAATACGCCCTTATATCTACTGAATACATAAGTTGAATCACACTAGCGAATGCCAGCTCTTGCTCCTTTTCACGATGTCGCAGCTGAAATTGGGAGAAAGCCGCGACGAGAAGGGTACCGTCAATACTCATGACTCTGGAGGATACGACTTTGGTGGAGAAAAGGCACTTCCTCCACCCCCGACCCTCACAGAAGCAGAAGAGAACAGATTATACAAGAAAATAGATTTGAGGCTCATGCCAATCTTGGCCCTCCTGTATCTTTTTTCTTTCGTCGATAGAGGTACCGTGACTTGCGGTTTCACCCCTGAGGTATCTTGCTAACTATGCCAACACTCAGGCAATATTGGTGTGTCACTCGATCTTTCTAGTTCAGCTACGCTGAGCCGACTCCCAAAAGGAAATGCCAAGCTCCAAGGGCTAGTAACGCAACTCCATCTCGTGGGCAATCAGTATAATATCGCTTTGGTATGTGAACACATGTACACTGAAGTGTAGTCATTTCTTTGATCTGACCGCCATGCTCAGACAATGTACTACATTGTATGCCATCCGATATCTTATGTCTTCATCCTAAGCTCATCTCTATCTAGCCCTACTGCATATTCGAATGCCCCGCAAAGTATATTACAGCACCTACATTCATTCCCGAAAACTAAATTATCTCACAGTCTCGTTCTGAAAAAGTTCCGGCCGTCAAAGTATGGAATAGCTTCGCCTTCTGTTTCCGCGAGCGATTGACATCATTTTGGTCAGGTGGTTACCGGGAATTGCGGTGGGTTCACTGGAATGAAAACTTATTGAGACTGACTTTTCAAAGATTCTCTGGGGTGCTATCGTGTAAGTTTTGGTTTGTCGTTTGACTTTGAGGCCCTGCGCTAAGTCGTCGTCAGTGTGCTGATGGGCTTAGTCAAAAGGTCGAGAATATTCTCCGACGTCGATCTTTATCGTTCTAAATCCACGATCCTAGCTATCCCCAACTAGTAGGCGTCAGAGTTTGTTTGGGTGTAGCCGAAGCCGGTCTATTCCCCGGGGTCGTCTACTAGTATGTGTCATCTCTAACAATCGAACCTCGTGATAAGTCTGAATTTGCCTAGTTTGAGTATCTGGTATCCACGGTTTAGGCTTCAGTACCGCATTGGATTGTTTTTCGGGGCTGCCTCCGTCGCTGGCGCATTTTCTGGTCTCCTTGCATATGGTGTCAGCTTTATGGATGGACAGGGCGGTCTTCTAGGCTGGTCATGGATTTTTGTTTGTCCCAAGTCATCAATTCTTTAGTATACCCGACGACCCGAGTCTCCAGCTGACACATCCTCTTGAACACGTCATTCCACCTTTGTGTAGCGATCATATTGACTACCAAGGGATCAATACAACCTTATGACAGCAGAGATCGCGGTGTTCCATTTTTCGTGCCACGACTGGCTCGCTTCTACCGTGACCAATTGTTGTAACAGAGCGCTCGTTATCCCACGAGTCGAACTTCAAGCTGTGGTTAATGGATGGATGGATGGATGACAAGTAGCCAGACCGGCAAAACAGAGGCATTTTTACCCGACAGCCCACAGAGTGTGTCTTGCATCGGATCTCATGTTTTCTCGCCAAGTTCGAACATTCCTACTTTTTTTTTTTTTCAGCGAGTGCTCCACAAGACTCGACAAACACATATCTGTGGGCTCACCTAGGCGTTTCTATGCATCTTCGCACAGCTGAAATTTCAGGAAAACATGTACCTCCTTCCATTATTGAAGATACAGGTGCTTTGCGAACGCACCAACTTTATGGACCAGGAACAGAGATCACTTTTTACTTTCACTGAGAGGTACATTTGGAGCCTTGACAGATGCTTGATGTACTCAGGCAATATTCGAGGGCGAAGTTCGACTGAAGGGTCAGCGTCAGCTTGAGGTTAAGCCGGTAACCGGTAATTATTATTGCCGCCATAGCCGTCACGCAAGTTAACACGAAGTATTGCAGCAATGTAGAGTCATTGAAGAAATACACTTCCGTTGCCTCTTCTGCTATTGTAAATCGCAAGAGTCGAGGCTCGAGACGGTTTGAAGAAGTGAGCGGCTCAGCGAGTTAGAAGTTGCTTTACGTCACGTGCACGTGGTAGGGAAGCAAAGTTGCATCGGGCCAAATTGAAATAGACAGCCTTTTAGAGTTTCGTCCTTCTGAATATGGATTTACCAAGTAAATTGATTGCTTTATAACCTTTGAAAAGTGTATTCACCATTCAAAGTGCAGTGTCATTACCGGAAACTCAT
Source organism: Calocybe cyanea (assembly GCA_018851305.1). NCBI lineage: Eukaryota > Fungi > Basidiomycota > Agaricomycetes > Agaricales > Lyophyllaceae > Calocybe > Calocybe cyanea. The sequence goes on along the minus strand of JABCKL010016816.1, from coordinate 16,599 downwards.
CATAAAACGATCTGTATCATCGGCGCGGGTCCTGCCGGGTTAGCTGCTCTTAAAATCATCTTGGATACCCCTCAATACAAGGCGAGGACATGGACTGTGGCAGCATTTGAGGCTCGAGATCAAATTGGTGGAGTCTGGTAAGTCGAAACTAGGAAAATTGCGTGCTTTATTGCTCAACTTCTTCAGGCTGCCGGCACCCCCTACAGATGACCCACCGCTGACCCCTCTGTATGACACCCTAACCACAAACCTCCCTCACCCTGTTATGGCATTTACGAGCTACCCATTTCCCCCCTCGACATCTCTTTTTCCCCCTGCGAAAACCGTACTCAGATATCTGGTTGACTATGCCGATCACTTCAAGCTGCACCGCCACATTCAGCTTAACACGACAGTCGTGTCAGTTTTTCGTGATTCTTCCCTGTGGAAGGTTACCCTTTCAAATGGAAATGTCCTGACGTTTGACCTCGTGATGGTATGCAATGGACACTATCGTATACCACGATATCCAGACACTCCGGGTATAGCTCAATGGCTGGCATCTGACCGTGCAAGTCATTCCGCATGGTACAGACGTCCAGGTGGCCTTGGTGATGTTGTGCTTGTAGTAGGCGGTGGGCCTAGCGGTATAGACATTGCCACAGAAATGTGCTCTGCCGCCTCTTCAGTCATTCACTCTTTTACCGGTGCATCGCACGAAGATGTGGGTAACCTGAAGCGGCGTGGCCGTCCAGTACGTTTTGGTGATAACGGACAGGTCACCTTCGAGGACGGAACCATTGAGTCGGGTATCAGCCACTGCATTCTCGCGACGGGCTACGAATTTTCCTTCCCCTTCCTCGATAACGATGTGCTACGTTCTTCTTTTCCTCCGCCAGTTCCACCCTTACCAAAAGAGGTGTACAACTCAACCTATAACATATTCCCGCTGGCACGACAGCTCTTTCCTTTGCAGAATGTATATCCAATGTCTAGCATCGCATTCCTTGGGGTACTTTACGGCGTAGCACCGTTTCCTCTACTGGAAGCACAGGTACGCGCTGTGCTGCACGCATTGGCACATCCGCAGAGCCTCGATCCTACGGAAGCAGCACTTGACGTCATGACGAGGCACGAAGAGCTGAAGGAGAAAGTCGGAGAAAACCCTTTTGCCATTACAAAATCGTGGCACCGCTTCCATGATATGGACCAGTATGATTATAGGGATGCGTTGTACGATTTCTGCACCGGCTTTGAGGAAAAGGCTACCCCTAACGGAAGGAAATCGAAAGCATGGGACGGCTGGACAAAGGTACCCGAATGGGAAAAGGAAATGTACAGTCAGAAGGTGATACTGAGGAAAGCATGGGTTGAGCTGGTGAAGAGGGGTGAGGCACAGGAGTGGGTGAGGGGCATCGGAGAACGCGGACCCCAGGAATGGGTGGAGATGGCGAGGAAGCTGGAATGCCAATCAATCGTTTCTCTCGACACCTATTCTAAAGACTCTGAGCCATCTATCTCCCTGAAGCAATAGCCATTCGAGCTTATTCCGTGCAGACGTTGGGGAAGAGTTTGATATTTCACATTGTCATACATGAAGTCTAAAAGCACACAACTAGTCAAAAAAACCTTCGCTACTGCAACTTCGATCCGCTGTAGAAACACTTGGGAAGAAAGGTATATCAACAATGGCTTGCTCCTAGCGGGTATTTTTCCGGGTAGCCAGATGGAGCCACTTTATTAAGCAGCAGCGCCCGCAGCGTAGATGTTGATGCGGTTGTTGTCTCCGCAGAAAAATGCCGGATTGGCCGTGCAGGCCGTTCCGCATTGTGCAGCTGCCACCGTCGTGGCGCCAGGATGAATAGCTGTTCCGCACCCTTGAAGGAATATGTCAACAAGTGTTATGACAGGCAGTAATAAGGTACACACAGCATTCGGTTCCAAATTCGACTCCAGCGAATGTTTGGTTCGCAGCTGCGCAAGTATTAACACATGTTTGTGGGGTAACACCGCCAGTTGCAGGTTGGAGATGCAGGGCAAGCGTTCGATTGCCAATGCTATCATCACTAACATTGACATGAGGGGGACTGAATATGTTATACGCAAAAGATCGTGCTTACGTGAAGCATCCACGACTGGTCCATACAGACGCGCCGGGGCCAGTGACTGTGGCCGGAGTAGTGGGTAGTGCTTTACCGTTGTTGAAGATGTTAATGCGACTTGGACCGCCGCAAATCACACCTGTGTTCCCTCCACAAGGGACGTTACACTCGGTGGGTGATGGTGCTAGTGCCGAGGGGAATTGGATAGAATAGTCGCAGTCTGATTCGTAAAAGAAAGCGATAAGTGATTATCATATCAGAAGTACGAATTGACACACAGCATTCGCTGCCAAACTCTACACCAGCGAAACCGAAACCACCAGCATTACAGAAATCTTGGCAGACGTCAACGGTCATGTTTGCGTTGATTAAGGTTGCAGCTGCGAGGGCACGTCCTCCTGCATTTACGTCCCTGTTTAGTTCAGAATGGGATAAATATGTTAGTTAAGACGCAGTGCTATCAGCAAGAGTGAAATATTGCGACTCACGTGAAGCAACCGTTCGCATTCCAAACTATAGAAGCCGATATGGAACGAACATTGTTGAGGCTGTATACAACATTGAGTTGATTGATCGCAAGTCGATAGTGATGAACACATACAATGGTGCAACGAGGGCATTGGTTCCAGTCGCGAATGTACCAGATGATGAAGCTGCTGTACAGGCAAGCGCGCTGTTGATCAGACTATAAGTCACCATATCCGTGGAACAATCAAACGGGGAAATACCTGTGTACAGTATACCTAACTCCGGAGGTGACGCCAATAACGGTGTCAATGGTTCCGATGGTAGTGCTGGCAGCGAAGCATGTCTTCACAGCTGGTGTCGTGAATGTGATATTGGCGCATGTGCCAGCCGCACCGCCATGCTAGAAGGCAAACTTCAGCTGCTGCGACTCGTGAGTAAAATGATAAGCTTTACGCAGTATGTGATATCAACAGCAGCGGCTCCCGTGGCCAGGACGGCACATAGGACAGCAGATTTGAAAGTTTTTTGCATCTTGTTCCCGATGTAAGCTGGGTGCGAGTGCTGTAGAAAGACCTCCGAATCTGCACGCTTTTAAACCATTCTCTGCCGAAATTTTCAATGCTTCTGCATCAGCTAGATCTGATTGACAAGATATTGAAGGGGGGAGAGAGCGGGCTACCATTGTTCTTTTGGACACGGCTTTACGGAGAAGAAGCTATTCAGTGTACATCGTTTGGCAGCTCGCTACATTTTTTGATGTCTGGAAACGTGTTGCCGAAGCTGTAATGAATCCGTGCGTGGTACTAGTGACCAAATATATGCAGAAGTTGCACATAAGTCGGTTTTACAGTACCCCAGAGAATGATCATATCAAGCAGGCAGGTTGATGGCGGCAAGCGTCTGGGAGTCAAAGAAGACGAAAAATACAGTTCTTGAGGTACCCGGCACGAACGGTGGTTCCACGTACGTCAAGATGTAGATAAGAAGGAGGATAAATGGCATCTCGGCTCAACAAAGTCAAGTCAGAGATAGATGAATACCGGGATATTCATGTTTCACAAAGCCGGTCCTATCATAATGATATGTTTTTGACACAAGAGCCACCTCGACGTCTGGATTGGAAGTTCAACCCTGAGCTAGAGGTGTTACGCATCGTATTGCTATCACGAGGCACTGATACTGTCCATGACAGAGGTCATGTATTTTTACTTTTACGGGAATTGTTGCACCATGAGAAACCCCGCTTTCGAGGATAGTCTGCCGCTCGTGGACCAATAAGGCATAGTTTCGCTGGGGCCTTCACACCAAGCGGTCAACCTTGCCGGAGTTCTGTTTAACCGGGTCCGTCCCTCCAGGGCCTCCTATCTGCGGCACAGAACTGTGGCAACAGCACGCAGGAGTATAGCTTCTCAAGCTGACTTCAAGCATACTCAAGACGATGGCCAGCGTGTTCCTGTCTCGGGTTTTTGCAAACACCTTGTTCCCTGTTTTGGTCTGGAATTACGTCTGTATGCAAGCTTGAGGACTATAAGTAGGCTCTTGATTCGAGCAAGAACCTCAGTCAACTTGACACAGAGACAACTCAAACTTCTCTAATCTTTCTCTACACTCATTATCCACAAGCAATGGCATCCGTCACAGCAAACAACAAGTCTACCGGAGTCAAGGGCGCGTGTGGACTCGCGCCCGAAACTAAGGGGCTCGAGTCTTCTAACAACAAGGCTAACAATGCTTTGGCTCCCAAGACAGCTTTCCATGCTGTCGTGACCAAAGTAACCTCCCTTTGGGACAACGAGTCGGTACGTTAAATGTGTTGCGCCACCGCCCCCCGTCTACTCAACATATGCCACAGACCATCACTTACTCTTTCTTTGGTGGTACTGAGCACCAAAAGAATGCCGTCGACCGAACCGTGCAGGAATGGACTTGGTACGCTAACCTCAACCTCCAGCGCGTAGGTGACAACACCCAGGACGCTACGGTGCGCATCGGGTTCCAAACCGGCGGGGGATCTTGGAGCTCTGTCGGTAAAGGCGCACGTCAGGTCGAGAAAGGCAAGATCACGATGAATCTTGGCTGGCTCGAAGACTCTCCTCAGGTGTCTGCCAACGACCGTGGCACAATCCTACACGAATGGGGACACGCGCTTGGCTTGATGCATGAGCACCAAAGTCCTGCGCGCGGCGGCACCCTCAAACTCAAGGAAGCCGAAGTTTTGAAGTACTACCGTACCACCCAGGGTTGGTCGGAACCCCTCATCAGGTCGCAAATTCTCGAGAAGTACAACCTCGACAATGTATCCAACTTTAGCGCTCTCGACACCAAGTCTATCATGATGTACGCTTTCTGACACAGGCGTTTTGAAGTGCACTCACGACTTGCTATAGGTACTTCATGCCAGGCTATCTCAACGAGCAAAACATCACTGTTCATGTCAACAATGAGCTTAGCGATATGGACAAGGCGTACATGATTATCAACTATCCACGCCGTGTTCCACACTACAACGCTCGTCAGTATACACTTGAGTGGGCTTTGAACAAAGCAGGTGTACCGGAACGCGAGCAAAAAGAAATTTTGGCGATGGGAAATGCCGATGAGATCAGACTATACTTCGCCACCTGGTGCAAAGAGGCCCGCACAAAAGAACTTGGTATGTATCAGCTGTTGGTATTTAATCACGGGCTAATGAACTGGTACAGAAAAACTCTCAGGTTCGAATAGCGAGGCTGAGCTTTCGCAGCTTCTTTCCTCTATTTATGGCAATGACTCTTCCGGAACATCTTTTGGAATTAATGCTAGCGTTTCGAATGCACCATCTGATGTGCAACAGGGTCTCTTGTCGGGGCTGACGGGTATCCTCAAGCACCCTGCGTTTCATAAGGTGGTATCGACCGTCGTCGACGCCGCCCTCACCCAGCGTGGCATCAATGCTGGTACGAGCCCAGCAGTTCCCAATGGCGTGCAGCAAGGGCTCTTAAACGACATTGGGTCCTTATTCGGTCTGGGACTGAACCCCCAGCAGGCCGCGGCAATTGCGCAAAACCCAGATATTCAGCAAGGCATCTTCTCTGGCATTGCCAATGTCCTTAAACATCCAGTCTTCCAGAAAGTCGTTCATACCGCTGTAAATTCAGCGCTTTCCCAAAATGGCATTAATCCATCTGTTCCCGCTACAGGCGTGCAACAAGGCCTTCTCTCAGACGTAGGCCACTTATTCGGCCTAGGGCTTAACCCTCAACAGACTGCAACAACGGCCGCATCGCAATATTCCCAAGCTAACGTTCAGCAAGGGCTTCTTGGCGACATAGGCTCGCTTTTTGGATTGGGATTGAACCCTCAACAGGCAGCGGCAATCGCGCAAAACCCTAACATCCAACAGGGCATCTTCTCCGGCATTGCTAACGTTCTCAAGCACCCAGTCTTCCAGAAAGTCGTCCACACTGCCGTCAATACAGCACTCAGCCAGCATGGTATTAATCCGTCTGCCCCTGCTGCAGGTGCACAGCAAGGCCTGTTTGGCCTCGGGCTTAACCCTCAGCAAGCTGCGGCGTCGACGTCGCAATACTCTCAGACTAACGTTCAACAAGGTCTGCTTGGCGACATAGGCTCGCTGTTCGGCCTAGGACTTAACCCCCAGCAAGCAGCAGCACTTGCGCAGAACCCTGACATCCAGCAAGGCATCTTCTCCGGTATCGTTAATGTTATCAAACATCCCGTCTTCCAGAAAGTCGTTCATACTGCCGTTAATTCAGCGCTCTCTCAACATGGTATTAATCCCTCCGCTTCTGTCCCAATGCCGGCTGCAGGTGCACAGCAAGGTCTCCTCTCCGATATTGGGTCCTTGTTCGGCCTCGGACTCAACCCCCAAGCAGGAGTAGCCACCAATCATGCTACACAACAAAATTTCCATCATTCGCATCACGCACACTCACACAACGCAGTCCAACAGCTTCCCGCTGCTGGAGCCCAGCAAGGTCTTATATCTGATATCGGGTCGCTGTTTGGTCTGGGACTCAACCCTCAACAGGCGTCGGCGTCGCAATACTCTCAGGCCGATGTCCAACAAGGGTTGCTCGGCGACCTCTTCGGTTTTGGACTCAACCCCCAACAGACAGCTGCAGTGGCTTCGCAATACTCTCAGGCTAATGGTAATGTCCAGCAAGGGCTCCTCGGTGACATCGGTTCGTTGTTCGGCCTCGGACTCAACCCTCAACAGGCAGCGGCTGTGGCTCAAAACCCTGATATTCAGCAAGGCATCTTCTCTGGCATTGCCAACGTCCTCAAGCACCCGGTTTTCCAGAAAGTCGTCCATACCGCCGTCAATTCAGCACTCAGCCAGCACGGTATTAACCCGTCCGGCCCTGCTACGGTCCCCTCTGCAGACGCCCAGCAAGGTCTCCTCTCCGACATCGGATCGCTATTTGGCTTTGGGCTTAACCCCCAAACAGGATCACCAACCAACTACACCGCACAACCGAATTCTCAATACGGCCACCACCACGCTCACCACCATGCCCACCACGGATACCACACCCACCACGCTCACCATGGAGTTCACCAGTATAACAATACTGTCGGGACTTACAGCGACACAATGAAACCCAACGCAATTGGAGGCTTCGGCACGGATGACCTCCAAAGGGCTGTTTACGCTGCCGTAGAATCAATAGTTACTCAGCGCGGCTTTCAAGCCCCACAGGTCAAAGTCAGTGGTAAGGTCATCGATACCGACAACTTAAAATCAGGAGACGGCAGCCCTACACCGATGTAAGTTGCTATTTTTCTTCGGATTACATTTGGTTGGACTAAAAGTCCTTTACAGCACCCCTCCCGGATCTGATACCAATCTCGCGTCTGAGGTGTAAGAATGCTTCGCCAGCATGGTGGATTTTAATTACTCCTCGCTGCTTGAACCCTCTCTCTGGGTAAGGTAACTTCTGACCTATTCTTTCCTTATTCTGGTACACATTCACGCTCGTTAAAATTTTTATTTTCTACTCATAACATCCCACGCTCGTTTACCTGTGATTTTTATTGTTATCTAAGTCCGTTATCCTGATGCACCCATCCACTCTCCGCGTCGTAGGTCGTTTGGAGATCGCACGTTCCTTCAATTTCCCGAAATCGCCTCGCTATTATACATCCACGCTCCTTTCATAAGTTTCATTTTCCTGGACTCTACTTACTCTTCGTGTCTGTTTTGCTTGCTTGCGATATTGCATGCTCCTTCGGCTAATACGGTATCAATACAATACACATACTTTGCCTGCAGTTCAGATCTGTGTGACCAATCAACTACAAATTAGTCAAAACATGTCAAATGAATAAATGTGACCTTTGGCAACTGACCTTTATATTATCAAGCAACATACTAGCAACATGGACGCGATTTCTAATTATAAGACAAAGCGTAAAAAGGCTCGCATTCAGAAGGAAGATAATCTCTCTACCTCCAGTTTGACGAAGTGTCTCTTCGTCACTCTACCCTTCGAGCTCCTTGCGGAAATTCTCATTTTCACTGAATCTCTGGAAGATGTACTGTCCGTTGCGCGATGTTGCAGGTTCTTATGTTTGACTTTGGTCCATCCGTCTTCGTCATGGGTTTGGGCGACTCTACGTAAAAGATACCCAGTACCACCACCGGAACCTATGTCAATATTTACCGAGTCATCCTATGCGTCGTTCTTGTTTGATGGTGGGCCTTGCGAGGTCCGTGTTACCACATTGACGCACCCTCCCTTTCGTGCCTAATCAAGACGCTCTAGATCTGCACAAAGATGACAAACTCGTTGTATGTCTCATTTGCTCTCCGCCTCAGGCTCTGCGGAAATGTTGGGTCCCTACTTGATTTCATCCACTTGGGCAACTTCCAATTACTTTCTAGAATATATGTCGGCGTACTTGGGTCAAGGATCAGTATGTATTTTGCATCGTACATTCTTCTAGATATGCTGACCGGATTCGCAGTGTTCACTTTAGCACTAAAGACGATAATCCTGCTCCCCCTATACCTTACATAGAGTCCAATCAGAGCTTGGGTAGGCGGTTTCTCACATTTTGACTATAAAGCAATATTAACTGAGCGTGCAAGGTGTTTCCTGTTCCTCGAGTATGAAATTCCTAATCTTCCTTGTACCCAGCTAAGCATTTCTTAGCCAAGTATTCCGCAAGGTGGTACAACAAGGCTGCTTATGTCCGTGAGGCCAATCAGAAAGATGTGAGCTGTTTCTGAAATTGCACAAGGTTTCATGAGTAACCTATTCGTACTTTTTAGCATGATACGAAGACACGATCCTTCGTGGCGAAATTTATGGAGGCTAGTGTCTAGTCCCTGATTCCTTCTGAGGCTCCGTAACCAATGATTATACCTTCAGTTCTGTATCAGCCTGCACCATTGGAAATTAAAACGAGAAACAGCTTTCAAGAACAACTTGCTCATGAATGAAGAATTGTTCGTCTATTTCATCACTACAACCGACCCTACCCTGATATCGGGTGCAGCGGAAAGAAAATAGTTGGTCACGACAGCCAGAGGTTTCGGGATTTGCTTTGTTCTACTTCATATGGGGTTTTACATCGGCTCAAAAACAAGAGGCTCCAGAAAGTGACGCACGAAGGTCAGGCTAAGAATTGCACGCTTACTTCTGATTGGGCTCATCTAGCAATAATAGATTTCGACCTGACTGCGATAGATGTTGTCAAGCGCCTCTCGGAGTTGACCGAGAAGCGGCAACGCAGGACTTCTGAGACTTCTTATGCCAATAATCGGCGGGAGATTGCCAAGTATTACCAGATGCTGCGTTCTCAGCAACCCTCTGTACCTCTGCCCTCTTTATTGGCGTTTCGAAAGCTTCCACTCATCTCGGTAATACAAGGTTCATCACCGACCAATGCCCAGCCCACCAACGTTATTGGATCACTAACGGAGCAAACCATGTCCGATGCTGTTGCTCACATTCTTGGGAAATGGAGAGAGCGCGCAAAACAGGACCTCTGTGAAGTGCTTGGCTATTCAGAGTGGAAGTCTTCCAGCGATGAGACTTTGCATCCAGTCGACAGAATCACTGCGCGGTTCTTGTGCACAGTTTGTTCAAAGGTAGCAATGCGGTACATGGAGGACGAATGTCTGGACTTCATTGGCGCTTGCGCTCACGAGTGTCCTGAGCCAAAAAATAAGCGCAAGGGGTTGAACAGAGTGTGGAAGGAAAGATTTGTCAAGGATGAGAAGGTCGAGTATCTCGCTGACACCTTTGTGACTGTGCTAGACCTCATGGTTTGATCAGGCCATTTCCGTGCTTACTCAACTGCTCGATCTTTGCAATATTGATGCGTCACAGCCAGAGGCTGCATCGATAGTTGCCCATCTAGACAATGTCATTCTTTGCAAATCTTGTCCTTCAGGATTACTTTTGACTCCAAAATCTGTTGTACGCAGGGCCCCTTTCCCTTTTATCTTTTTCATTCTTAGATATCCTAGATCGGCCATAGTCACCGTCATGAACGCATGGAATTGACACTGTTGTCGGTCGAGGAAGCTGCTCATTATCTCGAGCACCCTCTATTATCGTCTTTTGTCCGGAAGCTTCTTGGGTACGAGAAAAGACTGACTGCTCTTCAAGAACAAACAAATTACGGCTGTCGTCATTGTCACAACGCTCAACTTGTGGGACGGAGCTCAGCAGTTCCCAGTACAAAACGAAAAGACCAACGATTCTCATTCCATGGTCTCTCGTCCCACCTTAGCGCCAAGTAGGTTTTTTTTCAGCTCAGCTAGAGCCTCGCTGACGGTGATGATGACAGGCACCAAATATACTCAGTACGGGATGAGGACCTCTTTTTGTTCAAGCCAATGCAGCTACCGTCAGACACGTGATGTTGTAATTATGCTACAAAACCAGCTCATTCTTTTCCTTATTCGGCGACCCAGTCATATTTTAAATTTGCTATATAGGTAAGCGCGTTTAAACCCTTTCGCCAGTCTCTCTTTCCTTTTTTCTATGATCTCGCCAAGGGTGCTTGCCTTTGGGGCACTCGTAATATTAAACCTCATTCACGCTGGACTCGTGCAAAAACCGAATCTGTCTCTTCCTCCTGGAAGCAAGCAGAACCGTGACGCCGTTGTGGATATGTTTGTGAAGAGCTACGAGTCTTACAGGTTATTTTGCTTTCTGATCATGTAGACTGCACTGCTGCAGCTCCATTGGTTCCTGACAGAGCGAACGCTTTTGGGCACGATGAGTTGCTCCCCCTTACAAACAGTGCGGCACGCTACCTTGACCTTACTCTTGACCTCGTTCTTGATCTCAGCCATCCATACACGTAGAGTTCCATGACACCCGTAATGGCTGGGGTACGAATGACATGACTTTTCGGGTCCTCTACGAAGCGCTGATAGCTATTTTATTTTCCTAGCTGCATCGCTTGTAGATGCCATGTCCACGATGGTTTGGATTCATCTTCTATTCACTATGCAATAAGGCTGACATGAGGCAAAGCACGTAATGGGCTTGAATGTCCGTGTCATCTTTCTGGTTACAGTATTTCAACTCATTCTTGAAGGCGTACTTCTCGGAAGCCGTAGATTTCGTAACAACAGTCGATTTCAACAAATCAAAGACACTAAACACCGTAAGGTTAGTATCAGCACTTTTGTTTTGAAGCCATTTTATCGGAGGTATTACCGGCGCTAGTGTTTTCGAAACGACGATTCGTTATCTCGGTGGACTATTGAGCGCGTATGAACTAAGTGGTGGGCAACATGTTGTATTGCTCGAAAAAGCAAAACAGCTCGCTGATAAAATGGCGTACGCTTGGGTCGGCGTAAGTTCTATAAAGAAAGTCGTGCCGATGCTTGACGCGGCGTATATCGTAGCATAATGCCTTACCTTACAGCCAGCTGGACTTTTCCACAAACACTCCAACACGTCGCCTGGTAAAAGCGTTCACTACGTATCTTTTAATCTACCATCAACTTCTGGATTTCTAGTCGAACATTGCAGAGGCTGGAACTGTGCGTACGACAACCGATTTAGCTTCTCATACTCGACCTCCAAGCTTTTTAGCTCACAATTGAATGGGGTATCTTGTCAAAGTACACCAATAACGACACCTACAGGCAGCTAGCTGAGAAGTCTGTCCGTTGTGTGGCAAACCAGGCTCGTATATCGACCACTCAGCACTCAACAGCTAATTTTTTTGGTAGGCTGCACCTCTACCAGGCAAGTGTGCCCCCCGTTAAACCATCGAATTGTTCACGATGCGCAAGCAGGTCTTCCCGCACAAGACATCGATCCTAGTACTGGTAAAACGCTAAACGGTTATGTGGCAAGATAACATTCTTTTACCTTGATTTAGCCGACATCATAACAGTACTGCCTAGACGTGGGGAGGAGGCTCAGACAGTTACTTCGAATATCTCATAAAATATGCTCGCCTCAGTAACACGCCAGATGCCATATTTGTAGATACTTGGGCCTTGGCTGTCGACTCTTCGATTAAGCATTTGCTCAGGGTGAGTGCTGACTTGCGTTTGAAAACCTTCTCATGAAATACAGGGCAAGACATCGACTATCGGGAATCACGTTTATTTAGCCGATTATGATTCGTCAAAGAGGTTGAGACACGTCGGGTCCCATTTGGCGTGTTTTCATGGAGGCAATTGGCTATTTGGTATGGATGCTATCCTGTACCTTCTATCGAAATCTGATAATCAGCTGTTTCTTTTGACCAGGTGGTCGTTTGTTAAACAACGAGACCATCGTTGACACTGGTTTGGATCTCGTCGATGGATGCTGGAATACTTACGCTGGTACTGCGTATGTCTTACATCATCACAACGTCTTCGACACATTGATCATCATTCTAGGACTGGTATCGGTCCTGAGGCATTCGCTTACTTCTCGGATGACGGGAGCCACACGGGAAGAAACATTTCCTCCGTAGATGACATCACTTTTGATTTGCAACACGGTTTTTACATCACCGACCCGAGCTATGTTCTTCGCCCTGAGGTCCTTGAGTCAAACTTTTACGCTTGGCGAGTTACCGGGGATCCAAAATATATTAGGCGAGCGGCGACCGCAGTCGAAAGTTTCAACAAATACCTTGTGGCCAATGGTAGTTTCGCTGGGATAACTGACGTCAACAACCCACACTCTAGAAAGAGTGACAATATGGAGAGCTTTTGGTTTGCTGAAGTTTTGAAGTACTTGTGAGTTGATCTCTCACCAGATACAGAGCAAGCCTCGAGGGTTACGTGATATGTAGATACTTGACATTTGACGATCCAGAACGTATCAGCTTGGATAAGTGTAAATGCCGAGTTGATCTCTACCTCGGTTTGTTGTGCAGGTGCTCACATATTTATTAGATGTTTTTAACACAGAGGCGCATCCATTTAGATTACCTGCCCCTAGCAAGTCACCGGCCCCTAGCAAATCACCGGCCCCTAGCAAGTCACCAGCCCCTAGCAAATCACCGGCCCCTAGCAAATCACCCGCCGCTAGCAAATCACCGGCCCCTAGCAAATCATATGGCAGTGGTGGGCTTTCAGAAGGCGCAGAACCATTCAGAACTCAGGTTGACAAAAACAAATAACGTCGTGGGCAATCCCGAAGAGAGATCTCCTGGAGCTGAGTGCGAAGTACACCAGACATCATATAAATTCTATCGTTCCTCTATCAGAATACTACCGTACATTCCTTGAGGCTTTTTATTACATCAGCTCTGTCTACAACACTATAGCGGATGTCGATCATGGTTACATTTGCATGGACTTATTTTTGTTCAACATGTCCCGTGGCTTAGTTGGTTACGGCGTCCGACTGTTAATTCTCTCAATCGGAAGATCGAGAGTTCAAGTCTCTCCGGGACAGTGTGATTTTTTGTTTATCCGCTGAGTCAGATCGCGTCTGTAGTCCTGAATCCCTGGTCACGCCCAAAACACGCCGCGCTGTCCATTGGCTGGCTGCAGAAACAAGGTGACACGGTTTGACAATCCTGCCTACCTACAATGTATTTCTTACTAGCTTTCTTGCCTGTTTTGGTACGATTGCCCAGAAGCAAATCTACCTCAATAGCAAACCACGCGCTGCATGCATCACGAGTAAGTATGCATGTGATGGAAATGGGGTTCTATGTGCTTCAGTAAAACATTTATCATGTGTATCTTGGCGTCCGTCAATCATCAAAGTCCGTCGGGCCTACCCTTGCATAAAGGTTGTGTACGTGTACTCTTTCCTGTTCCCGTTCCGAAGCACTATTTTTGGACTACATCGCTTTCCATTCGACTTGCCAGCGGCATCCTTGTACCAGGAATAGTAAGTTTTTCCTTTAGCCGCTTCAGCAGGTCAATCGCCTCCAGGCGGCCCAATGCATTTAGGGGAAATTCACCTCCGAATCGCCTTCCAATGTCCGAGGAAGGATCTTCTTCCACCGGTCACCGTTTTCAATCCTGCATGGTATAAAAAACTTATAGCTTTGATCCATGGCGGCAACTTATTGCAGCCCTTGCCGCAATGATTTTTCCCTATCGTGTTTTGTTTGGTCTAACACTAACGTTCCCTACTATCTTTGCTGGTAGTATACAAGCACAGGATATAGTCCTTCCTTCCGATGCAGCAGTGCATAGGGAAGCAGTCAAGGATATCTTTCTTAGGAGCTATTCTGCATACAAGTAGTTTTTTCTTGCATGCCTTTTATCCGCTGATCGCTTTTCCGTAGAAAATTTGCCTTTGGGCATGATGACCTTTCTCCGCTAACCCAAGGTACACTCTTCGGGTGTCTTAGGAACTCATACTCACAATTTCCAATCAGGATTTTCGGATGGACGCAATGGATGGGGTATGTCCAACGCACAGCTTACTCGTATTTTTTCTTTTTGAAATTTCAATGCAGGGGCAACCATTGTGGATGCGCTAAGCACAATGGTAGGAGACTGCTCCTTATATATAGTTTGTGTAACTGAAATTTTAAGTGCTAGCACATCATGGGCTTGGACGTGCGCTTCTAATGAAGCAAAATTTCTGCAATCTTACCGTTAGAATTGCAGGACTTGTTTATTGAAGGTGTCAATTTTTCAAGTAAAATTGACTTCAGCAGATCCAAGACTCCTGACACCGTTAGGTGAAGTTTGAGTACAACTTTCTTGCGTGCGTCCAATTTATCAATACCCAGTGTTTTTGAAACTACGATCCGTTACCTGGGCGGACTTCTGAGCGCTTATGAGCTCAGCGGCCAGAAGTTCCCTGCACTTCTCCAGAAGGCAAAAGAAGTCGCTGACAAGATGGCTTTTGCATGGGTCGGAGTTAGTTTCTATGCCTGGTCTTGTCTTCGATCTGGATTTTTAATATCGGCAGAATAACGCTGTTCCTTTTGGACATATCAATTTCGCGAGCAACACTCCTAATCTCGGCGGTGTAATACTGTTTTACTCAATCATTCTTGTTCAACACTCAGCTGATGAATCCCAAGTCTAATATTGCAGAAGCTGGCACGGTATATAGTCAATTTCTTGTCGTGTGATCGATTCTCACTTATCGTTGCTAAGCTGTCGCTTGAGTGGTCGACATTGACCTCTCACACCCGGAACCAAACGTACTCTAACCTTGCTGTCGGATCTGTTCGACAGATTGCATCGCTTGTATGTATCAGATTCCTTTAACAAAGCCGTTCCTCAAAACCTGCATTACAGTCTGATCCACTGCCGGGTAAGTAATGTAACTACATTCAGAATTGGTTTGACAGTGAGCTTCATGGACGTCAGGCTTGGCTGCGCAAGGAATTGACCCGTCCACGGGGGAGTTTATTGGTGGCTATATCGTCAGTATCTTTGTCCTGAGAGCGGCGTACTAAAGCTAAATTACATGATAGTCGTGGGGTGGGGGTTCCGACAGCTATTTTGAGTATCTCATCAAATACGCCCGACTATCTAACACAGACGACCCATTATTTGCCGACTCGTGGCTCACCGCCGTTGACTCGTCGATTAAAAATCTGCTGCGGGTCAGTTGTTCACACAGGCACACTTACTGTTAAACTTACGTCTTGTGGCAGACATCAACGGTCGGACGTCACCTCTATCTCGCCGACTTCGATTCAAGTAGGAGGATTCGTCACATTAGCTCTCATCTGGCTTGCTTCCATGGAGGTAATTGGATATATGGTACGACGTATATTGATCGATAATAAACATTGGTTGACAATTAAGCTTGTAATCAGGTGGGAAATTGTTAAACAACAAAACCATTGTCGATTTTGGCTTGCAATTAGCCGATGCATGCTGGAATACCTACGCCAGCACCGCGTATGTCTTTGAATTTTCCCTCTGTCATAGTATTGACGTGATAATTGCTTTCAGAACTGGAATTGGCCCGGAAGGCTTTGCTTTCATCTCCTCCGATGGAAATTTCACTGGTGGCGGCGCACCAAGCACCTCTCAGCTCGCCTTCAACGCTCTGCATGGATACTACATCACCTCGCCGGGCTATATACTACGCCCCGAGGTCCTTGAGTCTAATTTCTATGCTTATCGCGCCACAGGTGATTCCAAGTATCTCGCCCGTGCAGCTAGTGCTATCGATAGCTTCAATAAGTTCTTGGCGACACCGACTGGTTTTGCGGGTATAAACAATGTGAATAGCGTCGGGACATCAAAAAGAGACGATACGGAGAGCTTTTGGTTTGCAGAGGTGCTCAAGTATCTGTACGTCGTATGCACCAGGCTAGTAGTCCTAGAAGGCACTGCTTACACGGAGATTGGCAGATATCTCACTTTCGACGACCCCAAACATATCAGCTTGGACGATTGTAATTTTTCAATGCAGTCTCTTGATATTCGCGCTGATATTAAACTCCCTGATAGTTGTGTTCAACACTGAAGCTCATCCTTTCAAGGCCCCACCTGCCAGAAGCAGCTACGGCAGCAATACCCTCCTTCCACAGAAGCCGTTCGTTGTAAAGTCCGGTCCACCACTCCCTGAGATCAGCCCTTCTAGATTCCAGCCGGGCAACACAAATTCTTTTAACTGAAACAGTATCAACTATCTCC
>JABCKL010016815.1:20316-32406 GCA_018851305.1 Calocybe cyanea | reverse complement strand
AAAGAACGGTACCAAAAACAACGGCATACCTGCTTGACTTCAATGATCGCCTTTGCAAGGCGTAGGGCCACCTTGGCTGGATTATTGTCCACGATAACTGCCGCCTTCACGACGAGCATCTGGAGAACTCTCCCCGTGAACTGAACCTTCTCCATTACAGTCATGCCAACCCTCAGCGGTACGGCTTTTGGTTCAGCGGTCATTCCAGCGGGGTTGAAGGTAGCGCTTTGATCAACTAACGTTGGTTAAGTATCAAACAGCGGAGAGACGTGAATCTCGATCTCACCGTGAGGCTGACTGAGAGGGGCGGCTGTGGTCGGATTTTGCTGAGCTGAAGATTCGTCCTGGACTATGGGGGGGCAATCAATCTGATGACCAAAGAGAGCATTCGAAAGGTCACTCACCTTGAATTTCTGGAGGTATAGCAGGCGGAGGTGGTTCAGACGATGTCGTGGTTGTGTGATGATCTAAGAATTAGATTGAGTCCTTCATCCGAGTGACGATAGCTTGAAGCGTACCATTTTGAGGAACTGGGTGATTAAAGATGCGGTCATTTACTTATAAGTTCCTATTAAAGTAACGAGGGGCTACCCACCAAAGACTGCTTCCCTGCTCGTATCTTGTGTTGAGGAGGGTCGAGGTAAAGGCGAAGCCGACCGGCTAGTAGATGCGCTCCGGAGTATACTGGGGAGCTTCTCATGTGCACGGCGTCTCAAAGACTTCTTTGCAGAGTCAGGAGTAGTAGCAGAACTCGATGATGATTTGAAGAATTTTTCTAGGCTGCTACCGGGCCCTTTCTTTTTACTTTGCGTTGAACTGTCAGCCATATCGATGGGGGCAAGAGACGATAGGTGTAGAGAACTGCTGTGCAGCTCAGCTTGTGCGCGTGGCTAGAGGTGGCTAGGTCATGTCGTCTGTCAATCACAGATCATACTATCACTCTGATTTGATAGCACCATTTGGAATGCCGTTCGGCTCGCCCACTCCTTTACCGTGACAAGGCCATGACAAATTTTGCAACACTGGTCCCCTTCCATCGTAAGAGAACGAGGAGGAAATAAAACAGTAAATTATATGCTTAATACATGCTTGATTCTATAGGGAGTCCCCAGCAAGTTCTAAGCATTTTGTTTAACTAAATGTTGAGTAATCAAAAATTTTGCAACACTAGTCCAGTGATACTATCAATCTTGTAGCTCATGGTTCTAGTGTGATTCCGCTAATAGAAGTTACTCAATTGCCGCCCAAAGTATATTTAGCGTTGTAGTATGGAAGCGATGAAGAACGGAGGTATCACAGGAGAAAGATGGTAGCGTAAAACGGAAATAAACATTAGAGGAGACCGTAACAGTCAGCGCCGATCGAAGATTTGCAGTTCTAAAAATAGGTGTCGCCATATTATCTGTTTTCAGCTTTTTTCCTTCTACTCTTCAAAGCATGAGTGTAGTCACATCAATGGTATGCGCAGTTGATGGTGCAAGTTTTACTCCTGCCTTCAAGCTATGACATTATCAAACGTACAGTACGACAGCGTGGGTCGAATTCAACATTGAACATGTAGATGGAAAGATAGTTCCATTTGCTCAGGCCGTGGTCTGATAAATCCCCTATAGGTAAAAAAGAAGACACTACATGCTGTGTATGTGTCTGGTCATGGAAAAATCAGATCAGAAAGAATAATCGTATTTTGATGAAAATTGCTGATATCTCTGCTAAACGAACGAATGAGACTCAGTCGATGATGCCATGCGGCGCCTCGGGTATCGGCCATCTTCTGAAGTATGCGTGACAAACTCAACCCGCTCTGCATAGTCTATATCTCAACATTTAGATTTTATACCCTGGAATTGCTGATTTTTACACTCGGCGGACTCTATTCCGAGATGTGAGCGCCCGAACAAGACTTTATTGTTTCTATGTCACCGCTCCAACAGTCGCTGATAGGGATTAGCAGTATATTATTTTGTTTATACAAAGGAGGGTATGGATAAAGGGTATTGGTAGTCGACTGAACGAAAAATTGGTTACAATAGTTGACGAAATTCGCATGAAAATTTTAGCACGTAGAGGTGCCTTCCTTTCCTTCATTCCATTCCTTCAGCGGAAGCTTTGGTGGGTCGTTCCGGGACGTGACCCATGTAAGCATTAGCAGCGCACACG
The DNA here is from genome assembly GCA_018851305.1 of Calocybe cyanea. Classification (NCBI taxonomy): domain Eukaryota; kingdom Fungi; phylum Basidiomycota; class Agaricomycetes; order Agaricales; family Lyophyllaceae; genus Calocybe; species Calocybe cyanea. Next base: position 30,246 of record JABCKL010016815.1, on the reverse strand, counting down.
ACGTCCACTCCATTGTCGTAGAAAGGATGTACTCGCTAATCACGAATGCGTCCTTCAGTCCATGTTCACCATAGTTATCCGGATTGAAGTAGTTGAATGGTGGGTAAACACCGGAGAGTATTCCATACAACCCACGAACGAAAAGTAGCGGCCAAGTCGCAAGGAGGATGTACAAAGTACCGTGCATCCTCCCATTTGGATGCTCGCGGCGATACTGACGCATCGCTTGAAAAATGCACAGGAGCAGAAGCGCATTTATAGTCAGGAAGATGGATTGACCGACGGTACGCATGACTTTCGCTTTGACAAGGTTAGCGTCGAAATCTTTGACATTGTCGTGACCACCGGCTAGCTGGGATCCCCCTGAGATGATGATAGCGTTGGCGGCAATGAGGAAATTGTGCATAATAGCCATCGGTCGGGGTTTAGCGTTTTTAGAGCCAAACAGCGCAAACGAGTCCAAAAAGCGCTTGAAAGCGGGTGTGCCTGGAGGATGGCGTGGTTCGAGCCAGCTGTCGTGGGATTCGAAGTTGTGATAGTGCCAACTGATAAGGAATCTGTAGGTACAAAGAACTAAAGTGAAGTAGCCTTCGGCACCTCTATGAGAGTGGAAAGGTGATGTTGAGAACCTAAACTAGGAGCCAAAATCGCAGAACGCGCTTACAGGATGAAATAAGCAACCAATAGAGATGTATTGGAATATCCAACCACGCCAAATGCTAGTCCTGTAGCTTGAGATGCGAGACGAATGGTTACATGGAAAGTGATGACGGAATAACGAGAACGGAGTCTTAGGCGCCCAGTAGCATATCCTGCAATGAGCAGGAAAAACAAAATAGCATAGAGGATGAGAAACACTAAAGCCGCGCTTGCTTCAGTATTGAGGCCCATCAATCGTTGGGAGTTGCGTGTGGAAGAGTTATAATTGTGATCGAACAGCCGCTTTATATGTCGGATTGGCCAATCCAATGATATACATCTACACACCGACTGCTGCGGAATGCTGTATATGGGAAAATTTCAAAGAGCCTGGCTCGCCCCTTGGAGTCTGGTGGCGCCAGGGGAACGCTGCTGTCGGACTGGAGGCGCAGGTGTTATCACTATACGTTGATCCTTGTGCATCAGACAGCCCTCGAGCAAGAGAGTGCGACCATCGGATACTCTTTGCATGTCGGGTTAGAATCCGAACCAACTGCTGTGCGTTTCAATTTGCTGTGCCTGAACGAAGTCTTCGCCACGTGTGTGACAGTGGCATGTCGTCAGAGCGTCGAGTCAAAACACTGTCAAAACCCGCCGGGTAGGTGCTGTAGTACATGCAATTATGTACATTTCTCGATGCGCGCGAATCAGATGGCGATTATATATAGCGACACAGCACAGCCTAAGCTAGCCTAAGCTATGGCAAGATCAAAAGTCCAAGTCAATCAGCCCAGTATCAGCCCTCGGGTTTATATCAATCAATCTTACGATTGCCGGTCTTCGGCGCTCGAGCGTATCAGGTTTCTATTTGGTTTGACCAAATAGAATACTCTGAACCGAATATCCAACGCTGAACGCTCCAAAGTGCACCGATTTCAACGCGCTATAGATGTCATCCACCCCATTTGCGACCGCGTCTATGGCCACAAAAAGCTTGAGTTTCCACAGAAACATGCTAGAATTTTTTTTTGTTCTGACCCTAACCTGCCTTCACGTCGGAGAAGTAGTATTCGCAAGTCTTTGAAAGCATCTATCATCTAGTCCCAATAGCCAAATGTATTGGTACGAAAATACAACCCATCACGAGTAACCAAACGTCAAGAAATGCTGGTAGGTATAAACTGCAACACGCTTTAACCGAGATATACTTTCACAATTCATCCCAACAGCCTTGACGATCTCGTTACCTGACATTTCTACAAAAAGGAAATACCAAATATATGATGCGATACACAAGGTGCTTTATCCCCGGGCCATAGTGGATCCAATCTTCGTGGAGTGTTTCAGACATGCCATACATCGGAGTCACATTTTGACCCACAGTCGCTCGAACTTCGCCCCCATTGTCTCTCGCTATCACATCTTTCCCTTACATCCGACGCATGGGGTTACGGATGGAACATCGTCTTCTAAGATAATTCACAGCCGGTTCCAATGCGTCTTCCGTAACACCTTTCCAGACTTGCTTGATCCGTTCGAAATATTTTCTCGTTTGAAGTGGATAATAAGGGAACTTGCTGTACTGCCAATCACTACAACGTTTGTGACAAACATACTGGAGGCTTGGCTACGGACACTGCTCACCGTGACCGAATAAAATGCCCTATTGTCGTCTCTCTTTGTTATTCCGATAAAGTTCTAAACTTTTGCGAGCTGTGGGAAGTCAGCCGCTCGAACTTTAAATTTGCAGGCAAACCCGTCGCCGATCGCCATAATCTGCCACAACAGTGGGTGAAAATGATTTCAACGCCTTCACAATGTGACGCGCACCACGGTGGCGCAGATAACGGACGTATTTAGCGCAGTTGCAGGTGGAAAATAGAAGATCAGTCATTGCGTAAGAACGTCTCTTTTGCCATGCAAGGATCTGCTATCTAGCCCATGACACAGTAACAAACCACATAGAGGGGCCATGTATACAACGACTTGGGTGTGCAAATGCTGCAGCGCTGATACTGTAAGTTGTCCACATGGGCCTTTGTTTACATACAAGTCGGTCATATATCTGACCTTAGTCTTTCCCCAGCTAGACCACATGGAAATTGCCTTCAGCACAGTGTCCGATGCGATCCGATTTATGGATATATTTCCGGCTGCCTCTATTCTATGGGCCCTGTATATCAGCGTCCGTGTTTCTGAAGGCGAAGAATGGAAGAGGCTGCTCCATACGCTGAAAAAATTGACGCAGACCTTGAGGGAACTTACCCTGACGCAAAACCCCAACAGCAGAGATTCTCCTTTGCAGAAGCCGCTATCCAATGCCGTGTTTTCAACGCTAGCCACGTACTTCACAGCACTCACTCACATCGAACTCTCGGTCTTAGGTGGTTTCTATATTTGTGATGAAGACGTCAAGAATCTTACGGAAAGACTGACTTTCCTGGAGAGCACTTGTGCAGTTGTGCCCTTGATTGTGCCTCTTTCCATTTTCCTTTTGTGTCTAAGGAGTAAAGTTAGATTCATAGAAACGTGAAGGGTGCAAAAAGCGAAAATCTGAGCTCGACCAGTTATCTGGACAATTCCTGGATAGAACGTCGCATGTTTCCCTCAGGGGCCTGAGAAGCTTCTGGCTGATGACGTAATTCGCAACTTCGCCACCGACTAATTTATGCACCACTGTCTTCGCATTCCAGAAATCATTCAGTTGGTATGCGGTGAAGTTTGTGATGAAAAAGTACGGTGCTCTTGTGCAGTACTATGGTAATACGAACGACGCATTTGGAAATACCCCCGTGGCCGAGGAAGCTTGGAAGATTTTACACGGCACATTTGCGCACACAGCACTTTTTCCAAATCTGCGAAAGATTTATGATATCGACAGACGTATTTTGAAATGTGCCGTTCTGTTTAATATTCGAGGCCTGACTTCGGTCATAATCTCTACTGGTCTGTCTCCAGCTTCGATGATCGTGGACTTCTCCACTCGGAGCCCGGCTCTTACATCTCTACATCTGGCCTACCCAATCAACAGACCACAGTGGTCACAAGCAGTGGTTGAAGCACTGTCAAACTGGCCAAATATGTCTCGATTTGTTTGCCACGATGCCACACTCGAAGTTTTTCAAGCACTCTCCCGTTGTCCGAGACTACGATACACGGAGTTTTATGACGTCTATCCCCATTATAAACATTTTTCCCTCTCGGAAGAAACAGATTCTCCGGCTTTTCCCATGCTGGAGGGAATGGTCATCAACTCGAACGGCATATTTAATGCCATCAAATCCGTAGATTTCTTTCCTGCTATCAGCAATCTTCGAAGTCTAGCTGTGAATATCTCTCACGCCTACCTCGCTGACATCAATGAAGAAAACTCTATGAAACTACGAAAGTCACTCAAGAAGTTTTCCCATTGCCTGAAACAACTTGAGGTAGCGGTCACTAACTTTCCAATCAACAATAATACCCCGATATCCAATATTCTGTTTTCCACACTTGCAGTCCACTTCACAGCGCTCACTCGCGTCAGGCTTTCACATGCAGGGGGCTTCTCTATAACTGATGAAGACGTGAAGCTTTTAACGGAAGCGCTGCCGTTACTTGAAGACTTCCGTTTGCTTGACCACAAGGCGTTCTACAATACATTCATGCACGACATCGAGACTACAATCGCGTGTCTTCCTTTCTTTGCGAAGAACTGTCCCCTGTTGTCCTCCCTCGTGCTTTCATTCGTGGCTTTCGCGGAGAACATTCCTCAGCAATTGGACTCCTTTGACAAAAGATCTAACCTAGAATCGCTTGGCGTTTCCGTCTCGCCGATAGACAAGCCACAGTTGGTTGCTAATTTTCTACCTCGCGTTTTCCCAAATCTATGTCATTTGGACTGGGAACGGTACGATGATTCAAGGATTGATCCGAGTCTTGACGATGCCGCCGTCAGTTATATGGAAGCGTGGTCAAAGGTGTCTCGACTTTTAGGGATGGAAGACTAACTTATGAAGTGGCGGGTGGCCTTGGACGATGAATCAACTATCGGTGATTCGCTGGATGGGCAATTGGAAAGCGGTTCTAGCTAACACCTCTACTTTCACACCTTTTCTACATCAACTACATTCATGTCAAGGGCTCATCGGCGAGCTTGAGTAAGCTGAAGCGCAGATTTTGCGGAAACAGGGTTGGATAATATTGTGGATAATTTCTATAATATTAGTCACTGATCAAGAAAGCAAGTGCGGCACAGCAATGCGGTAATGATGACGACGCTGGAAGTGTGTATGATATGTATAATGTGTATTGATAGTGCAAGGGATATGAAGATATGAAACGGAAAACAGAATACTTCGGTGGTATGCTGAAGCTATTGATGAAGTCCGGTTGTTGTCAAACACACCAAAGGGGAGGGAAGTCGGTCAACGATGTGCATATCCGGCCAGCAGAGCACGAAGCTCAGCGTTGCACTCTACCAATCTCGCATGAACCTCGCGGGCATTGTCCAGCAATGGCTTGATATTATCTGGCGTCATCGCCAACATTGGATCCGGTAGAGGACTTGTCACAAGCTGAGGGGGCATGGATCGAACGGAGCCTGTTTTCGTTACGGCCCCTCGGGAACTGGCTACCTTGGCGCGATAATTGCTTCCACGAGATGAAGATCGGGGTAGCGAGGCGCCGGCCTGACTGGTTTCGTGCTCTTCGACGTTCGATAATCGCGTAACGCGTGTGGGGTGGGGGAGCGGCGGGTGAGGGGGGGTCATGTTTCCCTTTCCACTTTTTCCATCACCTGAACCGTCACCTCGCAGCGAAGTTTGAGACTCGCTTGCAGATCTTCTTGGAGTCAATGGTTGACTAGGAAGGGAGGGCAGTGATGGTATATATGCGTCTTGTAGGTACGGGGAACGATGCAGCTTGCTTGCCTTTCCCCTGACCGTCGCTGAACCGTCTTGGTTGATACCCAACGCACGTGCAGCGGCATCCATATCCGATGCATCGTCCATACGGTCCCAATCTTCCTCCTCGCCTGTGCTGCTGCTTTCTCGACCTGAAGCTGAGCGTGAACGTGGCAGTTTACGCCGCGCAGGGCTGGGGGATTGATTCTGACGATGATAGTGGTTCTGTTCCTGTAATTCTGGCGGTAGATCAGGTGATGTCGGCTTCGTTTTCTGACCTAGACGAAAGATGGAAGCCAGAGAAGGGCGACGAGGTGACGGTTTACCAGATGCGAGAGACGTCGAAGGGCCATGGGGAGAAGTTGGTCGCCCAAGCCTGACAGACTCGGGTCCTGTGCTGGTCTTGGATCGCCTGCGGCCCTGTGCAGGTGGCACACGACTATGTGGGTATCGGTGGCTGTCCAAAGACGAGTTATCGGTCGTACTCAAAGATGTAGAGGACATTGGCGCCGCATTTGGGGGTGTCCCGGCATGGGAGTTGCCATGGGCATTGTCCAGCCCAACTACCTGCGAGCGTTTGAGCAGCCTTAACATGTCCCTAAGCCCAGTCATTCCCAATCGACTCGCTCGCCTCTTTTTCCGCAACTTCCCTTCCCTCCCTTCCGATACCTCCGGTACGGAGCTGTCTTCGGACGGCAGCGTCAGCGTGCTTCCCATTGGATCCTTCCCCCACCTCCAATCCCTGTTCACCGTTACAGCCTCCTCAGGTATGGGGCCATCATCTACTCTGATTGATCCATTTGCATCTCCTCCATTTAGGATGTCCTTCAACAATATCAACTGCCTTTGACTTAAATCATGTTTCCCAGTCGATGCGCGCCACCCGGATTTCGAACTCATGCCGGGCGTCGAGGCGGATGAAGATGGTATCTGTCCAGGGATAGGTGTCGGAGGCTTCGAATCCTCCCCGCCTAGTGTGATTGCTCTTTCACGACCTGATGACTTTCTCCTGCCTAATTCCCCATCGGTTTGGGTCACAGTTGGAACAACCGGAGCGGAAGTGCTCGTTGACGGAGGTCCGCGTTCAGCGTTACCGCTTCCGAGGTCGATGAGCAACTCGGCGCATTCCCAAGAGATCCGGTACTTGGATCGAATAGTATAGTACGCAGACGCCAACTGTTTGTATGCAAACTGTGGGTTTGAATGAGCATCGACAGGACTGGTGATAGGCGGAGCAGAGGATAAAGGTGAAGTGTGAGTAGCAGAAGAGGAGGCAGCAAGAGTTTGAGCGAGGGAGACGGTGCTAGCGGAAGGTGCGGGTGGGTTAGTGTTGGAGCGATGACGTGACATCGGGCGGGCGAGGCTTGCAAAAAAGCTAGGAGAGGTCGCGCGTGATGGCGGTTGTTGTTGCTGCTGAGTATGAGCGCGGGCATGTGCATCCAGAGCAGTCTGTATCTCTGTGACTAGCCCATTATAGGTCGTTTGCTGCTCTTTAAGCTCTAGAAGATTCGGTCAGGAATGGAAAAACATGCTATCAAGAGGATGTGACACGTACGTTCGACGCCAGCCGCAAACTCTCTAACCCTCTCCATATCTTTCCTCAAGCTAACTTGAGCCTGACTAATCCTTTCCGGGATCTTCAAATCGCCCAGGGAGCTTCTCCGCATTGCGCCTACTCCGCTGGATGCACTCTCATTTAAGCCAATTGTCGAACGGCCCAGAGATGCAGACTGCGGCGAGCCGAGGGGGCTTTTCCGAACACCTGCGCTAGGAGACGTAGTCGGAGAAGGCGCAGACGCACTTGTAGCCACAGTTGAAGAGGATGAGGTGGGAGAAAGGAGATCTCCCATTCGGCCTGATGAACGGCGTGCGGAGGCAGCAAGGCGTGGCGGTGAAGGTGGTTGAAGTTCGATAGGAGGAAGGAGAGAGTTGAGTTTGTCCTGTGGAAAGGATGACAGACTTGACTTTGTGGGCGTTTTTGACGGGGTCGTCGGAGCAGCCCTATCTTCGTTGCTGGCAGCACCAACTGCGGCGGAGACGTTCTTTGGGGTAGGTGTGACTGTCTCCCCTCTCAGCCCAACTCCAACATCTAATCGCGCAACGACTGGAGAGACATTTGATAGCGAGACGCCGCTCTTAGTGCGTTTGTGTCGACCCGCTGCAGCTCCGACGAGGGATATACGTCGAACAGAACCCATGAACCCGCGCGATCCATCTCTATCTTTCTCCTCCTCCTTGTCCTCCTCCTCCTTGTCTTTTTCTGTTTCATGTTCGCGACCACCACTTGTTTCCTGTTCTCGCTCCGCCTCTTGGTCACGCCCTCCACCAAACACATCCATAACCATTTCTTTAGCTGTAGCACGTCCAAGCCCTAACCCGCCATACTTTTCCTCCCCTCTCTCCTTTCCCTTCTCTTTCTCCTTCTCCCGCACGTTATGATCATCCCCATGACCACCTACACCAAGATTTCTCCTAAGCTGTACAAACCCCAAACTTTTCCTCTTCACCAGCTTCGCAGGCGTCTGGATTTCTTCCTCCCTCACGCCTTTATTTTTCACAGGCGTCTGCGGAAGCCCGGAACCCAACCCAAGTGCAGCCGACCGGTCCTCATTCAAGGCCAAATCAAGATCGCTTGCACTTCCTTTGATTATTTTTTGGTTACTGCTGGAAGACGAAGCGGACCGAAAAAACCACGAGTTCGAGGTGGATAATCGTTTGGGTGGGTTGTTGATTGTGCCTGCAGTTGTACCACCGTTAGCTGAAGATCCAGAGGGAGGAGTGGGTGGGATGGGCGGTGTATTATATCCAATATGGCGACGAGAGCGGTAGTGGTGATGATGATGTGCGTTCGATGATTCGGAAGAAGAGGGGACGGATGATGTGGACGCTTGACTGTGAGGGCGTGCTGGACCTGGAGCACTTATCGGAAGGTTGGCATCGTCATCATATACCCTACGTGAGCTGGTGCGAGAATCCGCATCTTTGATAAGCAAGTGTCAGGTTTTGTTGAATCGTCTGATAGACCTATATCTACTCACCCAGTCTCTCGAGGTTAACAACTTCTGAAGGCGTCGTGCTGCCTCTTTTCCTTCTTATACCCCATTTCTTGACACTCCCAATCCGACTAAGCAATGTCCCACCTCCACCTGAAGGAGACGAAGGAGTGCTGTACACTTGCACCTGAGTTGGTGGTGGAGTTTTCGGCCTCGCGTCCATATCGGCGCTAGGATCGAGTTCATAATCTTCCCCACCCGTATCATATCTATGATCGTACCCGTCCCCATCTTCGTCCCGGGGAGTCGTGATCACCGAAAGTTCGATGCCCCCGCCTACGCCTGGGGGTCGGCTCTTCTTCCTTAGCCTCCTCCTCTCCCGATGTATCGGTGGAGACGGAGGAAGCCCACCTAGGCCACTCGATGATCGGGAAACAGTGGGCCGGAGGTAGGTTGTAGAAGTCACAGTATATGCCGAAGAGGGTGGACGGATTGTTGTCGGCACGGAGAAAACAGAGGATGTAGGCGAACGGGGGAAGGGAGAAGGGCTTGAGCTTCGTACGGTGGATGGGAGGTAGGTTGCCGTTGTGGAAGATTTGGTTTCGGGGAGGAGGAATGGAAGGGGGATGGGTGGTACGGGTGGCGGTGGTGTGCCTTCCGCGTTGTCCAGCGGGGAGGTAGCAGAAGGGGAGAGACGTGAGAGGACGGCACGTCTAGAACGTGCAGTGACAGTGCGGTCTTCATCGTCGCGTGATGTGTACCCGAATTCGGAATTAGGTACCCCATCACGTCCTCCCTCGTCTTCCGAAGAAGAGTAATCCATTGGTATATTTTGAAGGACATGTCTATGCGGATGAGGTTGTACCTTCGATTGGCGAGTTGGAGAGTGGTAAGCAGGCGCGAGTCCGTCAAACTCGTCGTCCCAGCTCTCTGGACGTGGTTGTGGCTGCTGTTGCTTTTTCGGCCGTGTGCGCGACGGAGATGACTTGTCTGCACCAGGAGGTAGCCCATTACGCAAAGGTGAGTCCTCAAAGTCGTCGTCCCAATTCTCTGTAGAAGGGGCATTTCCAGAGGTAGTTTGATGGTGATGATGATTTCGCTTGGGTGTCGAGGGGCCCGGTTCGACCCAGTCAGGAGAGATATTCAACGTGTTTTTCTTGTCTTCAAAAGCAGTCGTCCTATTTTTTTCTTTGAATTTACTCTGTGATTGACCGTCGTTATCTTCATTATCCCAGTCTGAGCTGGCAAAAGACATCCGGCTGGGAAACGCATCGTGGTCGTGTGCGTTTGGTTTATTGGTAGTCGTAGTTGCTGTCATACTGATACTCATAGCTGTCGTTGTTGTCTTTGATTGAAACTCGAAGTCGTCGTCCCAATTTTCTGCGCCAAGTACATCAGCTTCAACGGTTGACGCG
>JABCKL010016815.1:0-14035 GCA_018851305.1 Calocybe cyanea | reverse complement strand
ATCAGAATCTTCACTATCATCAGAACCTAGGATACTCACCGTCCTCGCTAGATCCCCGTCTAATTCTTTTATGACAGCCGAGAAGCTCCGACTGGTCTTGTCAAGAAATTCCCAGCAACGCTGCATGGAACGTCTATCCCAGCCAGAGGTCGGATGTTCCTTCATTGATGTAATGTCGCGCTTCTGTTCATGGTATAGGTGGAACTGCACTAGACTCCTAAATTCATTTGGATGAGTGAGGAGCAGGATAACCCAATTTGTTAAGCCCATAGCTTCTGAGGGGTGACAGACGTGGAGAAAGCTGAGCCCAACGAGGTTGCAGGGTAGACGTGAAAAAGTTGCCTGATGTTTTTCATCCACACTCGTACGATTCGCATATGATCACGTGATCGAATATAATTTTAAACCGGTGTAGCCAAGGCACCAGATCCGGCTGCTTAACTCCGTTTGCACAAGGCCACCATGGATAAGGATGCGATTCAACCACCTGTTCGCCTCCAGCCCATCTCATCTACACCAACCTCTGCTAGAAGTGCCCAAAAGCTGCTAGACAGTTTCCTAGATGATTTTCAGGCACGCGCTACTACCTCCCAAGGTGGGAACACTGCGGTCACCGTTCAGCTCCAAAAGCTTCGCGATGCATTATATGAAGAAAGGAAAGCTAGAAATAATTAGCAGTCTGTCACCTCTCGTTTGTCGCGCACTTCCATCAGGCTGACGTTTCGCCCCAAGTTTTACCCTGTGAAAGCATGCGTCGTCTCTGAGGATTCCCATGAATGTTGTTTCTATTCGTCTACGCGATCTTCATCAGTCCCGGAAGTTTGCTTGTTCAGCTGATGAAGTGATCCGTCACTGTTGATTGAATGTTTATGTTGCATAACATTGCTGTGGGCAAACCAAAGGTGTTTAAGTAGACTGTATATTATATTGTTGTGGCCTCCCACCGTTGGCGTTCAGACATTCATTTCAGAATTTTTCACGGTCAACCGCGATCATAGATGTACAACAAATTAAAATTTTAACCGAGGTACAAATATCAGACGTATGTATATGAATGATAAATAACTGCCGGGCGTGTGCCAATTGCACATTACACATTCGTCGAACCTGCCACGCACCCCAGAAGTAGAAGATCTACCGTACCCTCAGTCGTTCTCTCCGCCCATGCATCGAGCTCCTCAAACACCTTCATAGCCAGTCCACCTTCTTCCTTCACAGCCTTCTTTCCAGGCCACATCCCTTTCTCCTGTATACCAATGAAATTGATCACCAAACGGCCGTCTTCGCCGCCAGCATCCAATTTGATGGTCAAATCTATGCTCCAAGTGTCTTTTTCGTAGAAAGATGCTTCCCTAACCCGATGCCTTGCATATTCATCAGGTGGATTATCGTCTAAGCTCCATTTAACCACATGAGCATCAAAAGCGACAACTACTCAAACAAGACATTGAAAATAAATAATTAGATTCGTAGATCAGCAACTAACAGATGAACGAAAAACTTGCCTGTCCATATAAGACCTGGGTGATCAATCTGGAGTGTCAAGCTACGGGTACCAGCAACCACATCTTTGCGGTCATTGATGGCTTTGATGGTAAAGCCATTCCCGGGCAGAGCCCAAGGTGATAAATATTCGGGATCAACAGCCAAAGGAATCTTGTACGAGGTCAAAACCTAGATGACAGGCGGTCAGTTAAACTTACTCATATAAGGGAAAAACTTGCCGTAGAAACTGGATATAAGATATCCCAGTCATGGTTATCATTGTCCGCCTTAGATAGTACGGCGTTGGACGGCTTTGCTGCGACACCCATACCAGAATAGCTCGCAAGGAAGTCATGTGCTATGTTGTCTACCAGAGCTCCAAATCCAGGTGCGCCATCTGCAGTTGCGACATGTAGATGTTGTTCACCTGTCGTGACCTTATATAACAGCACAACATTCAAACTGTTAGCTCCCGTTTCTCCAAAGTAGAGGACGAAAAAAAAAAAACCAAGTACGTTTTCTGAATGTAGTACAAACACCCGTCGCTGATGCATAGCGTCAAACGGCGACCTAGACGCAAACACAGCAACTACTACGGCAGTGAGTATTCCCATCCAAACAATACCTCGCTTCAGCGCTTTGGTGCCAAACCGATGGCAAAAGGGTACTGTGAGCGGCAAGACCATCGACCCAGTACTCGACACGATAGTCGCAATCAAATGTTCTGCCGGCGCATCTGCGCCCATGCGCCCAGTCTATTGTTAAACCAATGAGTTGACAAACACCTGGAAAACAGTGATTGAAGTTTTTTTTTTTTCGACACATACAAGAGGTACGAAGACGTCAACGACGGAGGCAAGCAAAAGCAACCCGTTCATGACAGCGTAAATCTGGACAATCACGTAAGTGTGAAGCGAAATCTTGGTCGAGTCGCCACTGAAGAGCGGGTTGAGCAAGAGTCCAACGAAGACGGGGGACGCGGAGACGGCAAAAATAGCAGCTGAACCAATACCGAGCATTTGGACCACAAAAGCTACACTAGCTTGGAGCAGAAGTAGAGCCGTGAACATAGTATGTTCTCGAACGGGTCCAAAAATATACTGCGATAGGAGAGCACCTATAGGATATTAATCAGTCAGGCTCGAAGTTTATGATACCCTCGCAAGAAGGTACGTGCTAAACTCACCCAAGAAAGTCGGAGGTGCGTACAGGACGATGGCTGAATACTCGCGGGCGAACCAGCTCATGCATTTGCCTAACGCCCTCTGCATAACGAGTGCCACCATGTTAGGAACCAAAATACAACCCAGAAAACCAGCAATGATGGCTATCATTCCACCTGCTTGTTCCCGCCATACGCTCCTGCGCTTGCGCAAGGCTGGAGCCGGATCTTTGTGAGTAGCGTACACAAGGACAATCGATGCCACAAGAAGGACTGTGTACGCGAACTTGGCTGTGGTGAAAGAATAGATAACAAAGCGACTATAATAAGAGAAATAGACGGTGGAGGGACGGGTATAGGTCGTCAAGGTAGGTATAGGCGAGCCTGCAGCTGACAAATAGTGCAAAAGCGCAAGGGTGTTTTCAGCCATGTTCTAAATCTTGTTTTCAAAAGGGGGGTTTTTTGCGAGAGCGTTAAGATTACCTGGGCGACTCCCGGTTGAATGTTCTCAACTAGATCCTATCGAAGAAAGCTATCAGATGCAAAGACAATTTTGTTGAAATCGGTACACAGAAACCTTGCGCATGTGATATAGGTAACTGTTCCCGACTATAGCCATCTAGATGGTGGTCAGCCGATCAGAAGGATACACAATGACACATGATCGACTTGCATCGAGCCCTGTGACGTTTAGATACTGTTCAAACTGCCGAAAATCAGTGCTGCTTGTAATGAGTTTCTGGTGCTAATTCAAGACACCTTTTCAAGAAAGGGATAGGACAGGTACGCACTCGGAAAGAAGAATTCCAGAGCTAAATATATCATTAGCAAACACAGTGCCTAGCGGCCTGTAGAAGAGAGTTTTGAGTCTTGGCTGGACATGAAATCAGAAAAAAAAAAAAAGTTAGGTACCTTGGAACGTGAGAGTACGCCTCAATCATTTCTTCCGAAGTGGCTTGGAAGAGCAGCTCTCGACCGGTCGTGCCAGCAGCTATGATGAGATGAGTGCCACATAAGATCATAAGGCTGGGTGTTATTCACCTTCTAAATTGATGACGGCGCGTACACTTGGGGAATACCGTCAAAATACACAATCGACGACAGCTTGCGTTACCTACGTGTGTGCGATAGGATGTTGAGTAGAAAAAAGGTGGGATCCATCTTGGAGCGATTCTTCCGCGTGATTGAATACTGCCAGAGACAAAGGAAAAGACGTTGAGGAGGATAATCGTTGTGGACATAATGAGGATGACTTACAGAAAATGATCGCGTGCTTCGGTGACCAATCTGGGGTGTTGATAAGTACCCTCATGCATTCTAGCATAACTCCCACTGATAGAGCATCATCTGCAGCACCAGGGCTAGGTAAAGTGCTGTCCAAGTGAGCATTTACCAAAACCGCATGCTCCTTGCTCTCCTCCGTGCCATTTGAGATACGTACGACGATGTTGGTTAGGTGAACGTAGGTCTTGTATACTCTCTTGCCCATGATATCGAACCTATATAGCACTTAAAGGTCAATTGAGACGTATAATCTTTTGATAACGCACCTATGGCTCCCGCTTCCCTCCTGCCTCCACACCTCACACTCTAATTTCCGTCCAGCAGCTGCTACAACCTCCTCGCAATTTCTCTTTACAGCCTCTGCCTGTTGAACCATCCATGAGTCCGCCAAAGCATGTTCCAAGGTCCCAACCGTCCGAAACCCTATATCTTCCGAAAGGTGCTTTGCAAAGCCGAGAATGCGGGCTTCTGATATCTGAGGCAGGTTAGTTTGGGGGTCAAACCTGCATTTGGAGTCGATGTTAACAGCCGAACTGGGTTGAGGTGAAGTGAAAGTGGGATTGTGCGCTCACAGTTCGGTCAGGGGTTGGGGAAGTGCTGTAATAACAAGTTTTTATATCACATCAGCGACGATTCTTACATAGAAGGAAACTTCTTTTGCACGAACCATAATGACGCTTCAAAGCGAAGTATGATGTGGCTACTATAATGGGTGATAGTAAGAGAAGAGAACGAACTGGGCCCCAATTTGAGGGCGCCATGATGGTTAGACGCAAACGACAGAGTTGGGCGCCATTGCCCTTGCCAGTTCGGCCAAATTGAGCCCACGATTATGATCTCATGACAGTCACCTGTTATAGTGATCTGTGCTCATTGTGCTACCATCTATACATTGTTCCTCGAACCAAGGCTAACACTGATAAATGATATAAACTGGACGTTCAACTTTGTCAGCACCGACGGAAAACCATCAAGTTCCAAAACCAATAAAAACTATCCCAAAAGTATGGCGGACTGGGCCAAATGTTATCGCAACTTCAATCCCAGTAAAGGGGAAAAAAATCAATCGTCAGCGCCCTCGACATCCCCACCAACACCGTGTCTCCTTCTTCGATTAATCTTCCCCGCCTCTTTCCATCTCCTCTTCCAGTCACGCGTCAGCTCGACTTTTGAATTCTCCCACTGTTCACGGATCTCCTCTTCTGTACCTGTTCTAAAGAATCCAACACTAGGGTCGCGCCAATGCCATTTGTTTTCCCTAGCAACATCGAAAATATCCTTTGGCCGCGCCCGAAGGTTCTGTTGTGTGGATGCCGAGGGCAGCGGAAAGAAGAGCGGGAGCTTGTTGTTGAGCTGCGGAACGGAGTAGGTTGATGCAGCGGCGCTAGTAGTTGGAGCGACGCTAATTGAGTTGGGGTTAGAGTTTTGAGTAGGTTCTTGGAGAGATACGCCTTCGGAAATTGCGAACGGTATGTCGTCGTCAAGCTCGAGATCAAGCTCAAGGTGTCCGAGAAGAGAAAACGTATCTGGTCATATAAGTTAAGTTTATTTGATTTATTGGAAACTAGTCGTGACATACTGTTATCGTCCCGCGGCGCAAATAAATCTTTCAAATTCTTCGCCTGTTGCTGCTTTGTTGTCGGTAGGGAATATGGTGTCCGAGTCGTCTCATTACTCTCTATAGGAGGCCTGGCCTTGATCTGAGGTTCAGCTACCTCGGCGTCCATGGGCACAATTTCGAGATCGTCATCGTCCATATCGAGTGCTAGGTGATGATGATCCTTTGTAAGCTGAGCTTCATCAACGTCGGAACCAACACTTTCGCGACCAATCCAGTCATGGTCGTCTTTATTTCCGAAAATCGAGGCTAACAAACTAAGGTTTTGAACCTTCTCGGTTGCCATGTCCACATCATAAGGGTGAACCACATTATCAGCCGGCGGCACGGTCCTAGTAGACAAAGCAGGCTCGTTGATGACAGTAGTTTTGCCCCGAGTCTCATCTTGACTAGCGTCCTCGGTTTCACTTCTAGCACCCTCCATTTCTACATCCCGCATTTCTTCACGAGCTTTACCAGGCCTCGTCCCAACAACATCCATTTGGAGAAACATACCCTTCAAATAAGCACTCCCATATCGCGTCATGTCAATTTTCCGCCGCCTTGCACGAACATCCGGATTTTTCACTTTCTTACTTTTCTTTTTGACCCCAAGAGTTTGTTTTCTCTTATCGTCGCCTGGGCGTGGGAGAGGCCGCTCAGGCCGCATACGTATCGGTCTAAGTATCCGCCCTAGTGGCGTCACCTTCCATCCGTTGCGACCTGCGACATTTTCGGGCGTGACTAGAGACATATCGGATGCATGAACGGGGCTAATCCTCCTTCGATTTTTCCTTGGAGGCGCTAGAGTAGCCGATTCGCGTTCTGCAGCGAGACTAAAAGACGTGATATTAGAAAAAAACGTATAAGAGGATTTTTTTTGACAACCTGATTCGCACCGTTGTGCAAAATCAGGTTTGGCTTCTCCGATTCTCAGTTTTGCACCCTTCCATGTCGAGCCACTAAGTGAGTTGAGACCTTTGTCTGAAATAAGTGGCTATTTGTATGTTAATGGCCAACGCCATACATTTGTGTAATTTTGGCTGGGTGGTTTCGAGAGTTACATAGCCAAATTTTCGTGGTTGTCCCAAGGCGTCGGATAAACCAAAACCATCTATGGCTTTGACCGTACCAAAAGCTGAGATTCGCTTGAATAGATCATCTGAAGTAAGAGCAGGAGTTAAACCAGAGATATGAAGTCTTTTCGTGATGGTTTCTTCCATGTGAGGGCTGCGATAGACATAAATCATTTGTTTTTATTGGCGACGGCCTCGAAAACAAACAAGACCTTACACGGGCTGGCCAAATGTCAACTTGAACCGAGGCTTTGTCTTTTGTTCTCGTCTTTCAACATGCATAACGCGCCCTTCACTGTCGGTGGAATGTCTACTTCTACAGGATCTCACCACCATCCCTCAGGTATGAACAATTGGGGGAGCTCGGGTAGTCAGCTGCCAGCAAGTTTCTCCGATTCATTTTCACAATCAAGGAGTCACTACCAGCCAGGTTATCTCATGGTTAGACGCGTTTATATCTTCATCATATTTGTTCTCCTGACTTCCTTTGGCTATAGTCGTCTCAAACTCAGGTAGCTATGCTCCTAAACCGTGTCCGAAGCTCGTTCATGAACTATTTCGTCCTTTTCACTTTTCACCTAGAATGTGCCTCAGGGGAATCAGAGGGTCGACGAACTTCCCGTCGTTCAAACTAAGGCGAAGATGAACCAGATCCTTTCCCGTGGTTCTACAACAGATTTTGGTATGGACTCAATGTTTGAAAGCACAAGGTATGCCTATTTTTTCCCCGAAAACAACGCCTTTCCGTGACCTTGTTTAAGACAACGGCAAAAGCTTATTGATGAAGACGCACCGCCGTCAAATTCTGTCAATGATATTCCGAACGAAACTGGTTATAGTTCAAGCCCTCGTTATCTATCCCGCGTATGTTTACTCAACTGTATCGAACACCTGACCAACGACTTTTAACTTCATATAGAGTTCAAATCAAGATGTACCATCGTTTGTTCGACGCCCCCAACGTCCTTCATCAGCCGCCCAACAGCAGCCTCAGCCACTGTACATAATCGTCTTTGGGTACCCAGCTGAGCGATATAGCCTCACTGTCGAGTACTTCCAGTCTCTTGGCGCCGCCACTGATCCCGATCCACACCTCGAGATTCAAAACTGCTTCCGCATTGGATTTAATGATCCCGGTGATGCCTTGCGAGCAGTGCGCAAGAACGGAGAAATTCTTGGAGGGAGCTGGATGATAGGCACCAAGTGGGCGGTAAGCTTGCTTCCTCCTCCCCCTACCGTAATTAAACGACTCGGTAACTAAAGAAGTGTACCGGAATTAGGATCCTGCCCAGGCGGAAATGATGCTCGGCCAAGCTAATTCGTCACCTGCTCAACTACTGGAACCTTCCAGTACTAATAATAACGTTATGGCTGTTGACGAACCATCGTCACCTTCCAGGAACACGTCGACAATGAGTCAGGCCACGTACACGGTTGGCACACCGATCCGACTTGCGCCTTCAAGTTCCGCATTTAAAAAACACACTGCTGATAACAATGCGTCAACGCCGCAGACCCAGAAGGGAGGCTGGTACACGAAAATGACGGAATTTGGATGTCAGCGAGCCAATGCGCCGCCGAGATTGTATTGACATACAGATGCTAAGTAAGGCCTTGCTGCATGATTTAGCATGATGATACGCTATATTTGGTGTCAACAAGAAGCTGTGTTTTCAGGTTGTAAGGACGCCTAGCGCACGTCGACAAGAGTATCAAGCGGATGTCGAAAGGATGCATTGTGTGCTAGTCATTCGCTGAGTTAGCTGGAGCCTACAAGCCATCTTCGTTACGGCTTCTAGACTGATGAAGGAATCCCTTTACAGTACCTACAATAATCGTCTGACGCCGATTTCCTAAAATTAAATCTCATAATAAAGCGCGACTTGATCGTGGGACTTGCGACCGGCGCTGTTCCTGTCTTACCGCTTCTGGTTCACATATACGCCTTACATGTGGAGTGTTCTGGTTTTGATATACTGGCCTAGTGATCCTCGTATCCGGCGAAATCGTGTCTTTTTTCGTTGGCTGACTCCTCAAAAATGGTTCTACCTCCTATCTTCGGCACTTGCTCTTTCTATCATTCTTGACTATCTGATCTCTTATGTGTTCTCCTGTCAAGTTTCGGGTCGCTATCTGGTGAGCGGGTTTTGCTATGGCATCCTTGGAAGGTTCCCATTGATCAAAACGCAGCGGTGGGGGAATCGGTGGTTTGACTGCGGCAGGTAAATTCATTTCAATCTTTATGATGTGCGCTCACCTCACAATATCCGCTATTCAAACCAGTGGCCCTATGTGCTCATGCCGATATCAGTGTTCAAGTTTATGAAGCTGCAGCTGAGTTTGCAGAAGTCGGTGCTGGCATAGGAATATTTCCACGTAAGTGTCTATTGAGTTTTGAAATCATGCCATGATTACTTACCGGTTTCACAGGTGCATGGGAAGTCATACGTCGATTAGGCCTCGAAAAGGAGCTTCTCAAGCGCTCAGCGGGGGATACATGCACTGCGGAAGGTAGAGATGAACATGGGGCGGGAGATACATCCCAGCCATGCTGATTCACCAGCCTTTTAGGTCCCGGCATAAGGTACCGCAAAAGCGACCAGAATCCCGGCCTCGAGTTTTACACTTTGATAACAGAAAGCAGGTTCTTCCTTTCAGATAACCTTGAACTGCTCATCATGATCTTTTTACATGTGTGTATAGGAAACATGGTACCGCTTCACAGGATAGACTTCCAGACAGCGCTTCTAAAGAGTCTTCCCGCGACATGTCAAACACATTGCTCCAAACGCCTCCGGTCCTATACCCAGCGGGTCTCAGGAGGGCCTATAGAACTCCTCTTTCAAGACGGATCAACTACAACGTGCGACGTACTCGTCGGGGCAGATGGACTAAAATCCGCGGTCCGGAGAACCTTTTTGGATGAGAAGGCTCGTCGTGTGTGGTCAGGATCTGACACACAGGGGACGGGTTCTTCTGAGGAAGCTGATAGGCTTCGTTCATTGGTCGATCCCGTGTGGAGTGGCTACTGCGCTTACAGGGCTATCATTCCTGTCGAAAGGCTAAAATCTCGCGCGCCTGATCACCCAATTCTCTCGATGCCTACGCAGGTAAGTAAGATTTGTCAGTAATATCGGGTTCATCCTTAATTGTTTAATATCATTAATTGATGCTCAGTATCTGGGGAAGGATGGAGTAAGCTTGTGGTTCTTTTCTTTTTGTTCGCCGGTGTCAATACCAACTGTAACAGTACGTAATAGCGTATCCTATTGCTCGCGGCAGATTCTTAAACTTCGTCGCATTTACCTCTCAACACGACCTTGAGAACACCTCATATGATGGGCCATGGGCACTGACGACAAATCGCCACGAGTTCGCTGGCAAATTCAAGCATTGGGAGCCTGAAGTTCAGCAGCTCATAGAGGTTTGAAACTACTACGCATATTCCACTGGTTTCCAACTGAAACGACTCGAAATAGAGCGTGGAGAATCCTATCCGATGGGCTGTACATGTAGTCAAACCTTTGGATACTTTTGTCTCAGAACGCGTTGTATTGATTGGCGATGCAGTAAGCCCTTTTGTTTTCCATTCATGACCACTGTACTTAATAATGACCAGGCCCACGCGATGACACCTCATCAAGGTTCGGGGGCAGGTCAAGCAATCGAGGTAGCGCGGCACAGCTTACTTCGTATTGTGAGACTGATGTCTTATTCTACCACGAGCAGGACGCGTATATACTTGCCACCGTCTTGAGTCATCCTGCTACAACACTGCAAACGCTAGAATACGCTCTTCACGTTTTCGACCAAGTGCGACGCCCGCATTGCCTCGAAGTTGCTAAAAGATCTCGACGGAATGGTCAATTTTTCACTTTTCACGACCAAGAATTCTCTAACATGCCTGAGCAAGAAGTGCTGGCAAAATTGAAGGAATCGAGTAAGGAATTTATTAAGGCGTGGGAATGGGCTTGGTTGACGTCTATTGAGAGTTCGGTAAAAGAGGTAGAGATGTTGTTGGCGGAATGTCCTAAATATGATCAATAATGTCACATTTTTCTTGTTGAGTGCGGTCAACTGAGGTTGATCACTTATGCCCTATAGAGCTAAGCTGTTCGTTCACCTTGCACCACTAACAGTGATGATATCACGGCGGCCAAGCGTATGGTAGCTTGGGTTGATAGGAGCAGCACGAATAGTCCTTATTGCATTGTATGAGACTAGCAACGTAATCAAACATCGAACAGAAATTTTTTGGAAGGCCGAAAGCCTGGATGCTACTGAGAGTGACACGATAAGTTAGGATTTGAAGTTTGTTGACGCAGAAAGTAAGCTAAAGAGATGACCAGCCTGAGTGATCCAGTTGAGGGGACAGATACAATACTCTTATAGACAGAGAGACGAGAAATGCACATTCACGAGGCTAAGCATATGCCCCAGTTCGATGGTCCAATGCGCTCCTGCGAACTATGATGCTTTGCATTTTATCATCGATGCCTACCGTCAGAAGACGTACCCAAAATAAAGCTACCAATGTAGGTGTTGTTTGCCCGTGAATTTAGCGAACGGAACGCCCGAGGATTCCTTGCAAACACCAGGCTGTCTGACTATAGAGGCAGAGCACATACTTGCATTCGGAACAGAGATGATAGCCAGCAGTAATTCTTTTGTGATCCAAATTCTGCATGAAATTACAATCGAAGTTTCATTTCACTTGTTTGTTCTAGGGCTTGTGGCCAGGGCGACGGACGACACAATTCTTGGACGTGGACTTTTGGATGTCGAACGTTATTAATAGATCGATCAGCAATCTTCTTTCAATGCCATCATAATTGCCGCTCCATGGGCATTGCTACTGGATGTAGCGCTCGTAGATATTTTGGAGGGAGGCCTAGAACCATAAGGCACGACATAGACGGGGTACAGGAAACATAGTGTCCAAAGTAAAAACAGCGGCCGTGTATCTCAAGATCATGGATTGAACATAGCGACGAAGTGATACAGTCAGAGTTTGTGGCTGAGAGAATAGGTGCTCCTAGATCCGAGTCCAGGATCACCAGTTGCGTTACGGTAAGTACAGCGCCAACAACGATGATAAGGCAAAGACATCATCCAGCGAGGCAAATCTAGTCACGACGCGGCGACGCCCGAATACTGGGGAGGTCACATGACACGTAAGGATAATCATCGCACTAGTACTCCAAATCCACTACAAATGCTCATTCACCAATTGCCCCCCGAATTAGTCTTCGCAATTTTCGATTATTTAACTGCAGAAAAAGGTCGTTTATCTTTGCGTGCATGCTCACTAACATGTAGAGCGCTCGCTCCACCCGCCCAGGCTTGCCTCTATCGCACCGTGTCAATATTCTCCGAGGTCGTCGCAGGCATAGTGGTTAGAAGATTGGAGTCTACCCCCCATGTTTGGAAATTCGTCAAGCACCTTGATTTCCTCGAGATCCATAAACCTTGGATCGAGCGCTCTGAGGCGCTGCCCAAATTATTTGGCTTGTTATCTCCATACACCCTCTCCTTGAAAATCTTTCAGCGCCGGCGCAACGTAAAGAACACACGGTTCGACCTTCCATCTTTGTCACAGCTAGAATCTCTAGAGGAGATTTCACTCCGTGAGCTACCACCTGACGTCTTGGCAAGTCCCACACGCGGTGATGACGCTCTAACCATTTTCTTAAACCACTTCCCCAAGCTGAAAACTATCATCTTCTACCATTGCTTGATGAGGAACCAGGCAATAGATACCGGAAGCAGCGTGCCCATTAAGGCTGCTGCTCCGGTGTTCCAACTAAACAGGTTGGATGTACGCTGTTGCGCCGACGCATTAGTGCTAGACTGGGTTATCCCAGCTCTCTCGTCGCTGCAAAAATTGCATATTTCGTACTTGGGCCCAAATGCCGTACTCCAGAGTGCTGCGTCGCCTAATTTCATTGCTGCAGCTGGTGAATCGTTGCAATTTCTCGAAGCAAGAGACTTATATTGCGCTACCGATATGGGTACGTGATCAATTTTAATTGGAATACCGTCACTTGCAAGTCTCGCTGTGGACTGAGTAGTCGATGACGTATTTTATTTGGTTCGGATGATAATAAATCTACGCGCAATTGTACACGCAATTTATTCAATATTCGATGGTGACATCTACCTCTCCACGAACCCGCTCTGCTGCGAAAAATACTAGGAATGGCAAGAAAGCAGTAAATAGCGCGCCAAAGGCTGGCACTCGGCAAACAAGAAACAAGAAACCGGTCGCACAAGAAGGCAACAGCCAATCTGAACAGGACGACGACGCCGACGACGTACAGTACAACGACGACAAAGAAGAGGATCAATCATCTGACGAGGGTGACCTGAAGGTATACGATAGCGACGCGTTGGATGATGATGGTTCCGAAATCGTCTTCAAAAAAACAGAAACGGCCTTCCTCGGCCTCGGCGAGAAAAAGGACGGATTCACAAAGTCCAAAGAAGGGGAAGGGCAAGTCCTCGCCCAATAAGCGCGCAAAAACCCGTGGTGATGAATACGACGACGACGACGAGTTGGAAGACGGACAGGAGATTGTTGGTCGGGTT
The DNA here is from genome assembly GCA_018851305.1 of Calocybe cyanea. Taxonomy (NCBI): domain Eukaryota; kingdom Fungi; phylum Basidiomycota; class Agaricomycetes; order Agaricales; family Lyophyllaceae; genus Calocybe; species Calocybe cyanea. The sequence goes on along the minus strand of JABCKL010016815.1, from coordinate 843 downwards.
GTGCAGGCGCCTACTACCGGTCGCGGTGCGTGTTAACGAAACTAGTTGCCTCTCATTGCAGGTCATAGCGTGTTTTCTTGTTCCTATTTAGTGCCACCAGGTCAGATATCACAAAACACTCTCGATTTCTTGACCAAACTCAAGGATCCGAGCTGTAACGATCGTCAATGGTGAGTTTCTTCCTAGACCTACGTTTCATTGCACTCATATTCCTTAGGTTCAAGTTACATGGTAAAATCTGTCATATCATCTATAGCCCAGCGCCAATCAATGATCTATCATTAACAGAGCCAGTTTATCGCCAAGCTGAAACTGAGTGGAAACACTTTATCGAGGCTTTCACAGAGCTTCTCATCGACGTTGACCCTCAAATTCCATCTCTGCCCCCAAAGGATGTTATTCACCGTATTTACCGCGATGTATGTCAATTTCATGGTTCACATTCCATGCAGATGCTAACAACAAAGGTCTATTATCATTGGCGAACGAACCTGTAGGTGCGGTTCAGCAACGACAAGACACCATACAAGAAAGGATTCTCTGCTAGCTTCTCGCGGACTGGAAGGAAGGGCATATTTGCAGCATGTGAGTATGAAATGCCTCATTTTTGGTGCCGCTGGATTTTTTGCCTTTGAAAGCATCGCCGTATTTTTACTGTGATTCTAATTTCTTCTTTCGTAGACCACGTGTTAGTGTTTGACTTTTGTCGTCGCCTGTTAGCTAAAACTCTGTCGCCTGGGTTTCGTCTTTTGGGTAGTGCGGGTAAGCAACCCTTTTTATCTACGATGATGATGAACGGGGATTCATCAAGGATAATTTTCTATAGTGATTCCAGGTGGTCGT
>JABCKL010016814.1:0-32747 GCA_018851305.1 Calocybe cyanea | reverse complement strand
AATTGTTAAAAGGTGTTGTCGATGTTTCCCTATTCGTGATTTAGTTAAAGTTTTGAAACTCCCAACACATGATAGTAAATAGAAGCGGGCGCACCAGGTTGGTGATATGGCGCGAGGATGACAAACACCTCTTTATGGTATGGTGCTCCATTTGCACAAAAAATCAATTTTCGCCGCGCGATCAATTTCTTTGCACGCGCTGATGTTCAGTTGCTGCGTGCCGAAGTTTCGGCGCGCGGCAACCGAGATACTTCCTCATTGAAGTACCAAATGAAGTGACTTACGATGATTTCCTTATGCCAAGAGTGGACTTTTGGGCTAGGGTGTACAGCTTCTAAGGAGGGCATGGAGAATAACTGTATACGAAAAGTGAGCAGATGTGGGCCGAATCGGGCCAGGTCCGAATGTATATTTGGCAGCGTAAAACGTGACTTTGCTGTTGATAAATAATAAACATCAATAAACTGTGCTAGATATGCCAGGTTTACGAAGGTTCGCCTCTGGACCCACCATGTTGCCACCAAAAGATGTGAGTGCTCGTAACCTCAATTTTGCTTCTTGCTTTTCCAAGCCTCAATGATCACTCCGCATTACGCCCAGCTGTATTTGGTCGAGTATCAGGTCATCGTAACTCTCGAATGCTCTCCATCAAATCTCTCATGCATAGATTGTACATAAAACTCCCAGCTCCTTTACTACTCATTCCACTTTGATCACCTTAGCTATTCTGAAGTTTGGCTCATGCACCATAACTTCCCATTCTGAATATTTTCTGCAGCCTTGAAAGTCATAGCTAGTTTCAGTAAGAATATGTTAGACATTTTGTGGGCGAAGTGTGCCGAAGTTTGGCGCGCACGAGAATTTGATCGCGCGACGAAGACCACCATAGCAAGCACTCAACTGCGTCTCCACGCCCATTATCCCAAGAGCTAACGCTTTCCCGTCTCTTGAGAGTCCTTGACTAAATCCATTTACCATGCCCGCATCCGCTCCGAGTCAGCTTCTTCACGACAAACCCCAATCTTCCCGAGAGTCGCATCAAGACTTACCTGCCGAAGTACCTGCCCTCACTTTTTCCAGTTCTGAGCAGGTGCGACCAAACAGTCACACCGTATAATTCCTATATGGAAATGAACATCTCTATGGATAGCAACGAAGGCGCAGGTTCCTAGTCTGCGAGTGTACGGTTAAGATACGGGTCACATCGGATTGTAATTGTATTCAGTGCAGGTCTAAAGAAGAGGCGGATACATAAGGAAAAGCCCCGAGGTATGCAATACATCTTTGCGAATCAGGGGCTAAAACGCTTATCTTCGAAGCCAACAAGGTCCTGGGTCCAAGGCACAACAACGACGTTCACGACGACGTTCACAGCACACAAGATGGATTGCCATTCCTACCTCTGTGGATGTTAGTGCTTTCTGTATCGGGACCAATAAGCAGCCAGTCCACTTCCGCTTCGTGTGAGCTAGCGTACGGTTCTGATCATTCTGACTCAATCGACTCCTGCAGAGATGTCTCCCATTGAATGGCAAAGAGGTTGAGTAATAACGTTCTCGTCAACACATCTTCTTGCTTGATCGTGGCGCCTTCTGAGCAATGCATACTCTTTTTCAAACGTTGATGAGCCCACCTTCCTATTCGACATCTAGCAGAGGGTCTGCGCATTCAGTTCCCTCTCAGTCAACAATCTATCAACGCTATCGGGATAGTTAGTATTGTATTTGTCGCGCACCTCATGCACCGTTTGACCAAAAGGACTTAGAAACTGACAGACACCCAGATAAGATCCATAGTGTCAGGCCCCACCAGTAAATCGGGACCTTCCTTCAGCAGTTCGATCCCTCGGATTCGTTAGTATCTCAAAGGGTAACATCTATTCTATGCGTTCAATTCCAAATTCATGACACCCTAAAGAAATTGAGAAAGAGCAGGAAAAGAAGGAAGAGCTGACGGGTGGTGGAGGCTGAGCGCTGCGCGCTGAGAACGTACAGTTTAAATAAGAGAAACGATGTGATTATTTTGCTCTGTATGATTGGGGGCGTCTATTTATGGCTAGTATTTATTGACACTCCTGCGACGAACTCGGGTGTTCATCAGCCATTTACCCTAAAGAGACGTACATCAATTGCCGCGAAGTGCGGGGTAGATCGAGACTTCGACTGGCATATCTGACATTTGACAGTCGATTTAATGATTTGCCTGCAGCAGGTGTGTGATTTTGTTCAAAGTCACGTTCGGAAACTTTATTTTTGATATCAACAGCCTCGAAGAAGTCTACGACTGGCCATTGCGTTGATGGCTACAGTTCAATAACGCCAACTTGCTCGAAGCTTTGCAAACTCATGTCAACATACTAACTCACAACAGTCTGCTTCTGTTCACCAGCGTCGGTAAATAAGGATCTAGACATGCTTGAAGTCGTTACTATTTTTTTCATCCACTCAGGGTTGTCAGAGCATTGATTAGTCGGGTCGCACAAGATGACATAGGTTCCAAGCCGAACAGCCTGGCTGTTCTATATCTAGTATCCACAATTCCAACGGTTCTTCAGCTCAATGAGACCATCTTACCCAAAGTGGTAGCTGTACAAGTATATAACACCAGATATTTGACAAGCTCCCCATGTCTTCGAGATAATGACTCCTGACGAACGTACCTTTCTTCGAGATTTAGGAGCGGACATTCTCACCCACTTCGTGGTATCAGTAGCTCCAACACTACTTTTTGGTTGCAAACGGTCATCTAATAACTTATCTGCGAGCTAACCAGCATCCTCCAGGAACCCTTGTTGGGCTGTTCTCGATTGCAACTCGTCTTGTCATGTATGTGCAAATGTAAATTTTTATATTCGAAGCTCAAGTATACCCTCATAGCAAGCAAAGAGTTACGGTCTCCTCCGCAAGTCGGTGGATAATTCTTATATTATCTACTTTGAGCTTCCTTGCTGCTTGCACATACACAATAGCAGAAATGGCATTTGTGTATTTGGAGATTGTATTCGGCCTCGACACCCTAGGCATATCTCTGCCTCAAAGGAGAGTTGCGTATACTAATGCCGCTGTCAAACTGTATTTCGCAACTCAGTCTTGTTGGGCACTGCTGGTCAGTTCATCCATTGATTTGGTTGTGTTTCAGCCTACCTGACATGGATTCATATGATGTAGCCAATTCTGACGGATGCCGTCACAATTTGGAGGGGTGCGATACTATTTCCTCAATATCGTCTAGGGTTTCTTTTGGCCCTATTTCTCGCTATAACTGGCATGGGTACGTCTAAATTATATCGATATAGGATCTGTAATTGACTGTCTTACAACCACTAGCGTTGCATATGACTGAGACGGGAATTTTCATTCGGGATCCACTTAGATCACCTATCGAAGTAGGGAGTTTGCTTGGCCAGTTGGATGTTGTGGGCGTTATTCTCTCTTTCCTTGCCAACGTAGTCGCTACGGGTTTGATTGGCTATGGCATATGGTATGAGATCTATCTGCTCATCATAATCCAGACTGATATGTTGCTTTTGTTGTCCGCAGGTCATATCGACGTTTATACTCATTGCATTCAAATGAAGATCAGAACCGGTTCCGCTTTCACCAGATCGTTCGACTTCTTGTTGAATCAGGCTTGGTTTATTGCGTACTACAAGTACGTCATGGATTATCAATTGTCTAGCAAGCCACATGAACCAATCGTACTGCAGATGTGGGTTGTAATTACCGAGTTCTTGCCATCTACAACGTCTTCAAGCTGGAAGGCAGTGATGACCCGCGTAATCAGCATCGCATACATGGTGATATCCGTAAGTAGATCTTGGTATTTCTCTTCATCACGATGCCTCGAATTATTCACTTCTTCCCAAACCTCTTTTTAGGCAATGTACCCATCTTTCATAGTGCTCTTGATCAAGCATAGATGCACCTTCGCAGAATCACACTCCCATGATTCCGATGATTGCTCAACATATGTTGATAGCGTTCAATGATCATGGTCGCTCTTTTGTTAACTCAGCTAGTGTCTTCGCATTTTCACAGCTGGAAACAGTAATGCTGCATCTACAGGCTCCAATTTTCATTTTAGACTATTTGATTAGCCCGTATCCTCACCCATGCCAGCCTATCAGTATGAAATGTTCAAATGCTATCAAGTGACAAGCGCATCAGGAGATCGTCATGAAGATGCGTGCATCATGGTAATTTACATTCAGTATATTCTCTCACATTTAAAGATAGATCTACATCTCCCTGACGCGTATGTCGTGGGCCGCCGCTTACGAGTTATCTTGCCAGCATGCTGCCAGGCCTCGACAGCTCATTATGCCAGTTCCCTTGAGTCGTCCATGACTCAAAGATAGATGGTGCCCGCCGCCTTTTATGCCTAAATATCTCGTCACCAGGGCTACAACGATTGTAACTACTCGCCGTCTTCACTCTCGGGATGTATCAAGCTCCATACCTCGCAAATCTCGGAAATACAGAGGCTGCCTTGAGATAGCTCATGTGGAAGAAACAAGTTGATTAAGCTGTCCATCGGCATTCACATTCTGCATGGTAGTGGCTAAGCACTCTATACGAATGTCTACGAGAGAGACGACCTGTCAAGGGCGAGTTCTTCAACGACTGACTGGCAGATACGCTTGGCGGTGTTATCTTGTTATAAAATGCTCGTCAGGTGGTATATCTATCAGATCTCATGACATCACATGGCGACCTTCAAGCAGAGCAGATTACCCTCAGTCTCATGCTACTATGTGATTGCTTCCGTGATGCTGCACGGGATAGAGTCACCAGCTCACACACAACTCTGCACGTAACCATCTAATAACCGCCGGTGCCTGAGGCCTAATTAACAAAAGTCGTCCCAATGTATTAGACCAGTCCCCTGGCGGTGACTGGATTTCCCAGTACAAAACATCGAATGTATTGAGTTCAATACGAACCACACGACATAATTGCCGGATCGGCTGCTCAGGAAATATCTTGGGATGTCAGATAACCACAAACCGATGGTGACTTTTTCTGACCCATAAACTAGCATTTCGAAGGCCGAGACTATCAACTTGAGCAACGTGTGCAGCGGACAGCGGCTCCTGCAAGTGAATAGATCTAGATACCGAGGAACGCTTTTAGAATCTATCCATCAGCTACAAACCCTGCATCGACGCTCAACTTGTTCCCCACAGTAAAGGGGGACCTTCGACTTCAAAGCGACTACTTCTCTCGTTATCCGCCCTGAGCTTTGTCACTGCCGCGGTATACACTTCAATCAACTTCACGTGGGCGTATATGGGCATCCAGATTGGTATAAATAATCCGGGTGTGCCGATTGACCAAAGGAAAGATGTGTATAATAACATCATACACAAACTGAATGCCGCAAGTCTGTGGAGTTGGGCTCTGCTTGTGAGTCTAGCCGAGAACTTCCTTTTGTTATGGCCTATCTACTAAGTGGACCTATGTGAACTAGCCGTTTTTCACCGATGCTATCACAATTTGGAGAGGTTTAGTATTATTCCCTGAGCTCCGCCCAGGATTTCTATTCGCCATCCTTCTGGATATGGCTGGAGTCGGTATGTTGTTTCAATTTGGCAATCGGAAGCTTTGATATCTTATTTTTGGCCTCAGCAACGATGATCACCGAACTTGGGTTTGGGGCCCATGATCCGAGCGTACTTTTTTGGGATAGTGTAACAGGATCTTTGATCGGCAGATTGGATGCTGCTGGCATTATACTATCACTGGGAGCAAATCTGGTAGCTACGAGTTTAATTGCCTATGGCGTATGGTAGTACCTCTGCTTGGTCATTCTTGACTCGTATTGAATACCTCTCCTCAGGTCATACAGGCACTTTCTTGTCACACAGCTTAACCAGGAGGACCGAAAACAGTTTCGCCTGTACAAGGTTCTTCGCCTCTCGTTGAGTCTGGGTTAGCTTATTGCGTTCTACAGGTATTTTACACCATATTGACTTTTCCTATTGACACAGAGCTCAAACAATTTTAGATCATTGTTGTGATTACTGAGTTCTTAGAAGGACCTGTACCTCTCAGTGTAGAGGAGGTGTTGAGCATTGTCTTTCAGAATGCATACGTCATAATTTCTGTAAGTGAGATGCAGGACAATATTTACGATGCTCACATGTCCCATCTTTCTACCTCAGACAATGTATCCTCCTCTCGTGGGGCTCTTGATCAAGCATAGAGGCAACTTTGTGGAAACTTATACATATCATTCCGTGCAACAAGTTTTACATGCTCCTAACCCTTAACAAAGGTTGTCTTTTTTTTTCTCAGTTTTTACACTTTGACGATGTCACCAAACTTGAGTACAGCAGAAAATTTACTCCTGGGACGTGAATTGATCCTTCTTCGTAAAAACGGTACCGTGTATATATAGCCTTCTATTTGTAAACGGAGGGTACAAGCCTGAACCACATTGGTTGTTGGCGACAGCGCATTATTCAAAGGGGATCTCAAACAGGGTATGACTGCAAGCGGCATGACGTTAGCTTTTCTGTAATCTTCTGGGATTTTATTCATCGCGAGATCGTATGGTGTACCATTCAAACTCGCTCTCTTTTCAAACCCAAGGGCACTTGCTAGAGAGGCAGAATCCTCGGGCCACTCCTCAAAAACCAACACGCTTGACTGATGATGACAATTTCCATCGTTCCTTAGCGTCACTTTGTCTCAGGCGATCAAAGGCGCTTTGTTTTTCACGCCACATGCCCGTCGTAAGTTATATGCAAGAGGAGTGCATGGGGTGAGATTCAAGAAACGGAGGTCAGGGAGCCATAGCATTCGCAAAAGGGGAGGGATAAACCTGATGTCACCGACCCTGGGCTGTACAGGGACATAAAGTTGAGAACCTGCAGTAACATCGGAGGACTTATTCAGGGGAGGTAGACGCACTGAACCAGAGACAACTTAACCCCTAGCCTTTGGTGGCTTGCTTAGGGGCTTGATTTTATTCAGGTACCAGCTGCTACCTATTGCAAAAATATCGGTATAGTTTGTAACTGACAGTGTCACTCTAGTTCCATCGTGCTGTTCAGCGGTGAAGGTTTTGTGGGGTATGATTACATCAGCATCTGTGACCTGCCAAAATGTCAACTTGTGTGTCGTCCCCCGACCTGGTACTTTCCGATGGTCCTGCAGCAAACTACAATCAAGGTGAAACCATACTTGTTTGTATCTTTGAGCTTATATTACCCTTGCCTTCAGTGCGCGTAATTGAGGCTGGACTTGAAAAGGATGGTCATTATCGCGGGTCCAGGGCTAAGTTGAGAGCTGTCGCATGAACTACAGTGCTCGAGCGGTAAGGGAAGAGTTTACTGAGCGTCATTACCACATGATCGTATGTCGTCCTATCTCACTTACTACTTTGTCAAGCTTCATCTACCAATCACAACAGAACACTTCATATGGAATGTGTACTCTCGATTCAAGTTGTCAGGCATTCAGCTACACTGTCAATCATTTCAATCCGAACTTAGAGACGACGAACTACTTTGACCTATCAAATCTGAAACATAAGTGTATCACTCGTAAGATGTGCGACCTTCAATCAGCTCACGACAGGGCGAGCATTGTGGGGTCCAACTTAGACGCCAGTCTTGAAAATCTGATACTACCTAGCAGCAATCTAAAGAAGCAAAAGCTAAGGTTACTTGAGGGATTGGAGGTCAGATTATGAAGGCTGCTGAAATTCGATAGGAGCATTCAGGACTAGCTGCGGCGATAAGACGTACGGTGGGTTGTATACTCAATTCGCTTTTTCAAGATATTTATCCTTAAAAATCGAATCATTTAGGCAATACTTCTCGCTGATAGCTGTCCGACCGAGACAGCACCCTCGCAGAATATCTTTCGGACGTTTATGCACTTCAAGAATCAAGCCCGATACGAAAAAGGTCAACCCGTTTTCAAATGCTAGCTGAAATTGTGAACTCATCAAAAGTATTTTCTTGTGGTTCACCATGCCCAGGAAACTCTAAGCGTGTTTCTATGAGACAAGGCCTAAGCTTACAGCAATCAACGTATATGCAGAATCATGGCGCCGGAAGACAACAGGCCTTAGCACTAGTCCAGCCGCTATTTGTGTTGAGCGAGAACTAGAGAGTGAGAAAGACAGATAGACAAAGAAACGTTGTTGTTGAATTGATATTTCCCTTTTAGTTGCCGTTCAAGCCGAGCCAACCCCCAACGCCTCACGATGATACGTTCCCCAAACATTCTTCCCAATGTGAATGCCAACTCAGCTATTGAGAACCGGACTGGTGGTACATCGAACGGCAGCATCGAACGGAAGTTGTCTCAAAGGCGCGGATATGATGTGCACGGTTCTTCGATACTCCTCTACGGGCAGAATGGTAAGCGTTTTACGTGGCATCATCAGTTTCAATGCTCATTAAAATAGGGATGGTGGGAAGGAAAAGCCAAAGGAGGAGGTTCCTTTGCGTAGACGGATTGATGATCCCTGCCTCGCATTTGGACACTCCAAGTACAGCTATTGACACGTCAACAAATTGCACAAAATGCATAGGCTTACTTCTCATACAAATCTTCACTTCACGCTTGTTCAAGGCCATTTCCTCTAGGGCGGCACGTAGCGAATCAGCCGAACTCGACAGCCCGTTGTAAATGTAAATTTGTGGGTAAATGCATCCATACCTTCATGTAATGTCTCCTGAGGGCTTGTTGAGCCCTGAACGCGTGCTCGCACGTTTTTGGCTCGAGGCGCGCACGTCGTACTCCGTTTATCCAACTCTATTCCAGCTAGATTTTGCCAGACCTGTGAGCGGTCGTTTCATCAGAGCCTTGGAGCGTCAGAATATCTCATATCGTCCCTTCGCCATATATAGTTAACCATCCACCAGGCCATATACAACTATATATAGTATTAGATAAACAGTCTTGCCAACTTTTCTCACATCCATCTTCAATAGGCTTAGCCCGTAACAGTATTCATTCCTCGTGCCGGAGACATGATAAGTGCGCCATTTATAGATGCCCTTCTTTGTGGTCCCCTTTGACCAAACAAAACAGCCATGGAGCACTTGACCTCCCCAGCGCACAACAGCTTATTGAGGGGAACACACCAATCGTGATCTTACCGGATATCTGTAGAATATGATTGGACGAGGTACAGCCGAAAGACAGCCAAGACGTGTCTGTACGATGTGGGAAACACTTGCAGAAGAGTGAATACTAACCACATGACAGAAAATTTCTCGGAAACTTCCATCGGACTCGAGCAGCATTGATACTGCCGCTTAGTTCGGACCCCATCTGAGGCGAACTTGGGGCCGACGTCCTGCGAGGATATGGCCCATTTAGTCTATCGGATGTTCAAGGCATTCCGTCCTGAACAAACAGATCACGTCCGGCAAGGTGCGTTCATATCTGTTTTCCATAAAGAGTTTCCAAGTACTGCTTGAAGCCACAACTAATATCTTTGTTGTTCCGTCTATGCATTTCTTTTAGTGATGTCAACATTTGTCTTAGACCTCTTCAGTTTATGTGACATAAATTACCCATGATGATATTCCTCCTTTCCTTCGAGTTCATGAAATAGTACGTGAAGCTATTTGCCACTACTTGGAACTTAGTCACAGACGACGACATCCAGTTTTGACAAGATAAGTTTAGGCTAGTTCGGAACGTCCACAGCCGCTGTGTGTACTTAACCGCCGAGATGTCCTATCAGATCATTGAAACAGCCCCATCACAGCAGGTAGACCCCTGTGCTTCGGAAGTTGTATTTTGAGCACTGCTGGGAAGATTGGATAGCATTCTGGATTAGACCAGCGATCTTCCTGACAATATAGCTGTCGACGACACATATTTAAAGGTGAAGGTCTAATAAGACACCTCACATCCAATTCATGACGCCAGATGAAAGAGCCCTGCTTCAGCGCTTGGGAAAGGTCATGCTTGAGAATTTCACAGCAGCGATGACTTCGGCTTTACTTCTTGGTGCGGAAGTTATGTATATTCTGCTCTCAGGAACTGACCAACAACTTCAAAGGTTTTTTTACCCTGCTGTTTGCCATTACGACGTATTTCACAATGTGGGTGCACACACATCTCTAGATAGTACACCACCGAGACTATCTCCGTAGCCAAGGAGTGCCGACAACCTCTAGAAGAGTGCTTCTCCCTGTGTCAACGCTGAGCTTCATTGCGGCATGCGTATACACTTCAACCCAAATTGCATTTGTATATATGGGACTCGAAATTGGCCTCGACGAATCACATATGCAATTGGATCAGAGAAGGGTTAATTATAACAGGATCATTGACAAACTCGACGTTGTGGAACAATGGAGCTGGGCCCTGCTCGTCAGTCTCGCCAATGGCTTCGTTCTGGCATAACTTATATGAAATTTAACATTCCCTTTGCAGCCATTTTTTACTGATAGTATCACGATTTGGAGAGGTGCGGTATTGTTTCCCCAACTCCGGTGGGGATTGGTCTTTGCCCTCTTCCTCGATGTGGCCGGACTGGGTATGTTCGAGTCCAAGATTTGTTCAATCAGGTCATTGGTATTCATCCTCCTATTTTAAGCGGTCATGCTTGCTGAAACGGGAGTCGCGACACACGATCCAACTGGATACAGTCACGACGGAAGTGGGACTGATACATTGACGATGAAATTGGATGCCGCCGGTGTCACATTGTCATTAGCAGCCAATCTGCTCGCTATCACCTTGATTGCATATGGCGTGTGGTAAAACGTCCCGCCAGTTGTCTCGACCTTTGTTGAATTTTATTTTTAGGTTGTATAGGCACTTTTTTGTTACACAACTAAACCAGGAAGACCAAAGAAAATTTCGACTTTACAAGATCCTTCGCCTACTTGTGGAGTCCGGATTAGCTTATTGCGTTTTACAGGTAGACCCTGTTCATGCACAACCGCTAATAACGACGCTGAACTTGAATGGGATTTAGGTGATCGTTGTTATCACCGAGTTTGTACGCATTGTACCAGCATCGGTGATTTTCACGTGGGAGGGTGTTTTGACCCTTGGCTTCCAAGCTGCCTACATCATGATCTCGGTCAGTGGCTCGCGAGATGTTTCTTGCCCATGGTGATTATCTTATCAAGTTAACTCAGGCAATGTACCCTTCTCTTGTAGCACTCTTAATCAGGCAAAAAGGCAGTTTTCAAGAGACATACTCGCACCCTTCTGCTCTAACGTGCAGCACATGCTGACAGTTTGATCACCGTCACTCACTTCGTCTTCCCTTTCTAGTAAAGCATATAAAACATCTGCGTTTCCTCGTATCAGGCATATACTTGACAAACCGCGCCCCATTATTAAATAGATCATACCATACTCTTTGGCGACCTTGACGGCAGCGCCTTGTTTATATACCCAATTTTCATCCTCAGCCAAATGGATCTAGTTCACGAGGCTTAAAATATGTTGCTCGTCTCGTGGGTCAGCAGCCATTTCATTTAACAATGATGGCGGGATGGCTCCAACCGAAGAGGCGCGTTCTAGATCCCGTATCTGGTGGTTGGCAGAGCAACACTATGTGCACACAGAATTAGTTAGGCTTACATAAAGCGTAAGCGAATGATCTTAGGCGAGTTTCATCGGGACCCAAGGAATTGACCTTTCGAAGATACAAACAATTCCCAGTATTGGTTCGTGGGCATAATGTCATGCTCGCAGAGACTGTACTCCTCAAAAGCGGGAGTCTCACATATTCCTCTTCTACCACACCAGACGGCTGTTAACCCACGGGAAACTTCAACTCATGGTGCCCCAGAAAGGACTTACCACAGGTAAACGGGCAGTTTACCCCGATATTTCCAGAACTGAGAGGCGACTGTACTCCAGGATACTTTTGATGCATAGAGCGTGGTAGTGCTTATGAGCTCTTGCCCTAGCCCTGATCATGATTAGGAGCGCAACAGGGAGGAACTTCAAGTTTATCAAAAGGCACATGAGCATTGATGCATCGATCAGAGTTAATATTGGGGTGAGGCGGTGCGTCGATGAATGTTCGGAAAGCTCCTTGTCTAAATTACCAACAGAATGCACATTATTTTGATCTTTGGCAAACCGTGGGCCCGGAGAGCTTATTAAACTTCTTGATTTCCAAGTCTCAGGCGTTTACGACACCGATGGTCGAATGCGTCCATAAGGCAAGAAGCACTATCACTTGCCCGTCCGGTCCTTGTCGCTGCAAGGGAAAGTCTTCGTGAGCAGATCCAATAATGATCTCTAGAACAACCCAGGGCTATATGACATGGAACATGTGTAGCTCCTTCAGCTCCTTCGTCTCCTCCCATCAAAGATCGTGGTGAATACTCCACTTGTTGGGCGAGACATCCTTCTGCGATCAGGACAGCCCGTTGCACAATGGTATTGGATTTACTAGGCAGCTCGTGCTCGTGAATTATGATTTATCAAATAGAATTAATATTTTTGAAGTGACGTGGGTAGTCCTGTCATCCTGCAGCTACCGTACCGGTCACCCCATCAGATGGTAAGAAAGCGTTCTCGACAAGACGTGGGTAACGATTTGGGTAGGCGGAGTCAACCGCGGCTACACAACGTCAGAGGTTTTCGCCCTCCGTACAATGAATCTTTAGGCCTATTTTGATGGTTGGTCACCGCACTGACTCTCCGGACTGACCATTCACGCCTGGTGTCAATTAAATGACCAGAAGTCTCCACGTCTCCGCATTTCCCATGGGCTATCATTGAATGACAGCTGGGTTGCCATTTGAGTTGGTGTATCTAACTGTTCCTATTATATAATGGTTAAATACATCGACTCATGGCGAGTATATAAAACACGTAGTCATCACTGACAATTACCTAGTTTAATAGGTTTCTGCGACTCACTGGACAATGACGCCGGAGCATTCTGCAAAGTCTGGGAGAGATAGTTCTGGATCTCTCAGTGGATGTAGTGCCTTTGATGCTGCTTTCTCGTCACTATGTTGTTTCGAGAGCTAATATCACCACCGTTTTCTCATTTGCAAGGTATCTCTTTTGTGCTTTTCTGCATAACAACCTATCTCGCAGTGTATGTAGAAACAATTTATGTATGTATTTACCCAAATTATTATTACAGCAAGCAAGGAGTCACGTCCTCCGGTGAACATATCCTGCTTATTGCGTCCGCCTTGAGCTTTCTCGCTGCTTTTACATACACTTGGATAGGTTGGACGAAGCTATACGAATCATGACAAGCACAAATAATTTAGCTTGCTCGGCTGTTTGTAAGGAACGTCTGCGATCTGGTAACTTTGGGCTGTAGATGATGTTTTTATGAGCAAATCAAGAAAACTATACGTTAATAAGAGGGGTACGCTTATGTGCTTCTCTCATAATGCATACCCATCTGCAACTTGGAATATGGAATTCGCGTTATATGGGCCGACGGCCAGTGGCTGTGATCTAAGACCCCCCCCCCCCAGCTGGGCAGCATCACCCTTTTACGCATTTGGAATGTAAAATAGGAAGTCATTCTTGACAAAACAAGGAGAAGGCAGGAAGCACACAACATCTTCTGTCTGGTTAGTGAAATGACTCGAAAGACACAAGATAGAGCTTACCTGGAACAGTTATTCTCCAACAAGCGTATAAAAAGTGAGCGAGGCTGTAGTCTATTCAGAAAAAGGTGCATCGGAACGCAAGTGTCCATGGCATCGGCTTCAGGACTTCAAGCTCAGCAAGGATTCAGAATCAACAAACAGACTTGAGCAAAGTCGCGACCAACCCTGACCTGACGTAATCCTCCTCCGAAGTTCGAGCCTCAGCAGGATTCCATCTTGAGAGTGAGAAAACCCATACGTGAACACAATTTCATAATTTCCTTTCAGTCCCTGCACCTCTGGAGCTTCGTTCTCAGAAAATCATATCACCGGCACTTGGAAAGGGAACATGTGAGTTCCAGGCCTTCAAGAACCGAACATATGAATCTCTTCCGGACTAGATAAAATATCACGAGATAGCAGAGACGGGAAAGTGGTATTGCCTTTACGTGCTGAAGCCGAAATATAAGCCGGTGAGACGTCGAACAGCATCTGTCCAGCTTTGAGTTTTCCCTCTTCGTGCACCCTAGAGGCTGTAGCTGTGCTCCCGTTTACATCATACTCTTCGATTTCTACTGAAATTGCGAACAGCATTTCACCAGGGTGACAGTGAATCACCCTGCCTTTAGCGCACGAGCATGACTCTGCCATCTCACAAGGTAGGCCTCTGTATCTCCACAAGCCAGAGTCACTCAAGCTTCTTATATTTGTACTAGACGACTCTGATTTGTCTCGCAGAAAGCCGAGAAGAAGGATTTGCATTCCAATGGCATATGACTTTTTCTTTTATCACCCACTACCATGCCCGTAACGATAATGGAGGGAGAGGTTCTGAAACGTGATAGATGCCGTCAACAACAACACAGACGTCAATTGGACAACGAAAGACCTTCATGAGGGAATAAGTCCCCGATTGTGAATCCCATGAATGATCTCACCACTGACGACCATCCGATAACATTGAAGACGACTTCTAAATCTCCTAAGAACTCTCTTCCCATTCCAAGTCAGACTCAAACCCCCCAAATTTGTCTCCTTCATCAGATCTCAGGCAGTGCTATCGTGGACAGCTACCGTCGAGGACAATACTTCCGGATCGCATGTCTCATCCTATGTGAATTGAAATTTGTTTCCAAATCAATCACATCCAGTCGTTTGTGTAGGGACCTTGCTTTTGTCTTTGAATCAAATGAGATCACTGCTTCCGTCGGACCCAACATTCAAGAAGTCCGCAAGTATCTAATGGCGAGCCCCTGGCCATTGGCGCCCTTTTACGTTCTACATAATTCATTGTCGGACACCGTCACCTACATCTGGTCCATCTGCAAGGTTCAGCAGTCCGGAAAGCCAAAAGCTCATGGTCTCGCGAGAGAACACGTCCGACATCGATGGTATCCTTAATTATTACTGTTAAGTGGGTGAGATATCTACCCCAAGATATGAATTACGGCAACAACTCAAAGGCGTGAACAGTCCCTTCCTCCAACCTGTGATCAAAAGCACTTAAGCATAAATTCGGAAGGTAAGTCTCTATGAGCCTGAGTGGTTCAAACTTCTCACTAACACACATAGGATGACTGCTACCCCCACTGTCCAAAAACATCAAAATAGCCGGAGGGCGAGTGTGTGACAGAGCTTGGGTTGAGGTTGGACAGCTTGCCAATGACGCCGTTCATTGGGTTTCAAATGGATGCTGCACACAAAGAGTGGTCCACGAACAAGAGCCCGTTTGTATGGGTTGTCCGAATTTTGCTAAAGGTTGCATCTAAACCTAGAGGCGTCTTTCAGATGATTCATGTACAATTCCCAAATCACCTCAGCTCATGACAATGCTCTATGCGCTTGTTCAGATGTTTTTGGAACTTTGGGTGATGCCAAACGATGTCTGGTCCATTAATGTGGAGCATTCATGACTATGGTTGGATGGCGCCTTGTGGCAAGAATCAAGATGTTTCCATCAGCTGATGAGGATTGGAAAAAGGTTGCCCTGCGGCCTTTGATTGTCTCTTAGTACATAGCCAAGAGTCGACTTCAATTTCAAGAATCACTGCTTTAGCGGTGATGAACATGAGTAGCTGAGGTCTCAAAAGATATGATTGGTCTCAAGTCCCACAACATTGCACTAGACAACAGGATCAGATACTACAGTGCTGATGGAGATGCCTTGATTCTCACCATGCTTCGAAGAACGTCTTTTCAATCATTCTAAAAGGACAGTCACGAGGGACAATGACAGATATTTAAGGATGGACGCTCACATGTCTTCACGACACTCTCAGCCATGAACTCGGACGAGCGCGCCACCCTTCAAACACTAGGAGAACTTATTCTGAATTACTTGATTGATGTAGTACCTTTGATGCTACTTTCAGGCGCGTACATCTTTTCTGTGGCTCTGTTCTCCCGTGCTGAACAGTGTTGCCTTTCGTCTCAAGGCGTCTTTGTCCTGCTTTTCTGTATTACAATTAACCTGACAGCGTAGGTCTGCATATTTTCTAGACAATTCTTCGATATAGCGTAATCTGATTCCCATCACAGAAAGCATGAGTCAAGGTCTCACCCTAAACGGATGCTTCTTGCAGCCTCAGCTCTGAGTTTTCTTGCTGCTTATATATACGCTGGGACGAATTTGGCGGGTTTATGTCTAGCCATTCGAATTGTCACCAATACTCCAGGCATTGTCTTGGATCAGAGGGTAGATATATATAATGACATTGGCACCAAGGTCTTTGTCGTTAATAGCTGGGTATGGGCACTGCTAGTGAGTCTGGTCAAAGTTTTATCATGGCATCGATGCTTAAATTTGCATGGCATAGCCGATCATAACCGATGTCATAACAATTTGGAGGGGTGCGATACTGTTTCCCCAATACCGCTGTGGATTTTTTCTGGCATTATTTCTGGCTGTGGCCGGAATGTGTATGCTTGCTATTTTCTGTGTGGAAAACCGTCATTTCATTTCATTCCATTTTAGCAACGCTGGTCACCGAATTGGGGTTTGCGACCCATGATACAAGTTCATTTGATGCAGGAGGCGGAGTAGGATCCTTGACTGGTAATTTGGATGCTGCAGGCGTCGTTCTTTCGTTCACTGCAAATCTGATCGCTATATGTCTAATCACTTATGGAGTATGGTAGTGCTTTTTCCTGCTTATAAGTTATGATCATGTCAATGAAGGTGAAACCTTTATCTAGGTCATACAGGCGCTTTCTCTCCATTCAGCTTCATTTGGAAGACCGACGAAAGTTTCGCCTTTATAGAATTCTGCGCCTCCTTGTTGAATCTGGGTTTTCTTATTGCTTGCTACAGGTATGCCGCGAATTACGAATCTTCTATATAAAATTGATGTTCACCAATGCAGGCAATAATTATAATTATTGAGTTTGCACCAAACGTAGAAAGTCTGGGTTGGAAAGGGGTGGTCTCGAAGGCCTTTGGTGATGTCTACATCATGTTCTCCGTGAGCAACAGGACCGGCCATGTATTTCTTCATCACAATTTACATACCCTCTTGTATCAGGCGATGTATCCCACTGTCGTGGCACTCTTGATCAAGCATAGAGGCAACTTCGAAGAAACATATTCATACCACTCCGACCAAGACACTAGAGTATGAAAGCAGACTTTTTGCATCTCAACCGGTTTACTAGCTTGAGTTGATATTTTAGTGAGGAATGAATAATCAAATTTTGCACGATGCGTTTTTCTTTCCTATCAGCAATGCAATTAAGAGTCCCCTTGTCACAGGTTGTGGCAGATCAGAGGAAGAAAAATAGGAAGTTTGTAAGGTTCTTGGACAGGGTGAATTCGAATGCGACCACTGGTCGGTTCGACAGACTCTGCGTGCAGCAACACAGACAGTTACCAACAGTCGGCGTTGGAAACTGATAAAACACCAACAATTTATATTATATACTGCACTTGCTATGACATCCGCCTTCCCGAGTCAAGAGTTCAAACGGTTGATAAAATTCTACCTTGCTTTCTTTGACATTATCTGCTCAGAACGCGAGTTGGGATTCACGGCGGTGTAAAGAAATGTCATCTTTTGATGCCATATCTGCCCCTGTATGACCAGTTGGCATGGTTATTAGGCTGAAAAGATCATTCTTAACCTTTAATCTAGATCAATGCGACCACAAGGTGGTTACTGTTGCACATATAGGTATTACGGTCCCTGGTTATCAGAACTTACGGGATTAAGATCTGCTCGCGCCGTAATTGTGGTGAAGTGTCCTTGATATCAACTACCTAAGCCTACGAAACGATCACTTCAGCAGCAGCATCGTCGACCAGATCCGTCATCAGACTATTCAGGGCCCACAACCACCGCTTCCATGGTGGCTGAGAGACGAATCTGCACCAAATACCAGCCCAGATTAGTGGATGGTAGCGTTTTAGATGAGGGGTGAGTAGAAAAAACCCTCCAAATCAGCTTTTGGTAGTCCGTCCGTCTCAGCAAGCCCGATGGCTCTTTCTAACAAATGTGATACAGCTTCATAAGAATGACACGTAGTATGCCAATCCCGAGTGACAGTCTCATCTGGTAAGCACGCTGTATATAGAACTACGCAGAGATAATGACAAGTTTCGAACGAATTCAGGAGCAGGCAAACTAAACGTCAAAAATGTGATACTTTTGTACAAGCCGGGCGTCTACACAGCTATTACAAATAAGGCACTCGTCAACGAGTATAACAAAGATAGCTAGCGTTCTGCACTCGGTCCATTCTGATTCGACTACAGATGATCTGAATAAAACAGAAATCCTCTGTACAGTAGAACCGCTTTGAGAGGGAGTCGATCCTGCTGTGCTATAGCAAATCAATGAGAATCAAGTTCCGGCATTACTACTACGTCTTCTGAAGCTGCTTTGATGGTATTGAGAAGCATCCTGGTGGTCAAGATGCCCATAGCAGCGTGAAATGGGCTTTGAGATGATAGGTAAATGTCGTCAGTCAAATATTTATGGTTTCTTTGTCGATTCTAGACGCACCTCTGACTAAACCAGGGGATGTGCGTTACGCCCTGAACACAGATTGGTTTTTGATTGATGGGAAGTTTGAAGGCAAAATAGCCGATTACTCACCACAACCATGAGGAGATTGAAGCTCAGGAGTATGCCAATTCTATAGTCTCCCAACCATAAGTTCTGTACGAGGACATTCAAGAAATATACGCACGTGAAGAAGTATAAAAGGTTAT
Source organism: Calocybe cyanea (assembly GCA_018851305.1). Lineage (NCBI taxonomy): Eukaryota > Fungi > Basidiomycota > Agaricomycetes > Agaricales > Lyophyllaceae > Calocybe > Calocybe cyanea. The sequence continues at coordinate 13,977 of JABCKL010016814.1, read as the reverse complement.
CCCGTAAAACTAAGTGATACAGTGATATTCTGGTTTTAACGCCCTTCAATTCTGGCTTCCATGATGAGATGGTTCGGTACAACGCAAATCCAAACAGGTACAATTCAAATGCAGTAGCTGGCACCCATTGAAGCCACTCGATACCACCGTGATTCGTGGGACAACCAGGGAGAGGTAGGTGAAGAGCGAATGCAATAAGATGTCTGCGACGGCTGACGTTATGGTGTAGTATCACGATGAAGGCAACGACCGTGCCCAGAAAGAAACATCCGTTGATTATTGCAATCTAGAAGCAGAGCGTAGCTGTGAGCCAAAGCATCCCGATTTATTGAAAGAATTAAATATGCCATACCTTTCGTGAGCATTGATAGAGCGCGTAAATACGTATCTGAAGGATGACCTCTATGGGCCAGAAGAGTATGACTCCTACAATACGGGTGAAAGCATCTGTCGCAACACACCTGCAAACTACTATGACGGCAGAAAGTCGCTGTATGGGTTCTACTCACATTACATCCGTTGTAATCTCTTGTCGCGTGAAAAGATGGATCTGTGTAACGTCAAAAACGAGAAGTGCGAGGCTCCATGTGGCGATCAGACTTGGCAGGCCGAGTACGTGGAAACGGATATAGATACCTATAATACCGGATCTGGATAACGCTGAGTTAAGGGTATCAGCTATTAGATAAAAAAAAGAGTGAAACTCACCCAGAAGAACAACCACTTCGACAGAGTCCTCTTTGACGACTAGTATGCATACTATGCAGTGTCACATAAAGAAACGGTGAGGTAGTAACATACCCAGATGTAGCGAACCTTATGGGTACCAACCAACGTTATCTCAGTGCCGGATACAATGAATTTATGAACCTCACTTCGTCCTCTAATGTAATAACTGTGGGCAAAGTCGGAATCCACTAGAGTGAGATAAAACCACAGAAAACGCTTACAGTAGTCATGGAATATCCATGTTAACCCCACAACTGAATCAAATTTGTTTAGAAAGACATCTTGGTGCCAATGTCGGACGACATACGGCACGCGTGTAGAGGGATAAGGCTCCCCTTGTAGAGCGCTCTGAAAGTTTCGTCGCTCACCGCAGCCATCAAAGCGCTTTGTAGTAGATTGGTGTGATAGGGCTTGGACACTTGACGAGCAAAGCAGATTAGAAAAGATACTGTTAGGAATCGTGTTGAGCGGTTATCGATTGTCTGTCCATAAATAGTATCCAAAGCCAATCTGATTCGCACAAGGCGGTTCCGGGTGTTTCTCACTAAGGCTTTGATAGCAATGCTGGCTGGTATGGCAGCCATTGATGATCCTGTTACAGAATTGTTGGTGATGCATGATTATCAAAAGCGCCATGGATGTGGTGGCAGTGGATCGCAGAAATCATCAGGTCGCATGTACTGCGTTGATTCCAGGGGTGCACAGACTTCCATTGATCGAGAGAGTGCTGAGTGAACAATGGTGATCACAGTCAAGAACCGCAAAGAAAGTTGCAAGGTTTGCCATACGCTTTCCAATGCAAGTTGGCTGCTGCATCTGGTCATCGATATTTCACGATACCATGTCATACTCATGAGAAGCGTTAAGCACTATAAGTGCGCGTGGAGATGGTTCGCGCAATGACTATGGCAAATGCGAATAAAGACGATGTCTCGATGATACGCCACCATAGGACACAGTGTGATCTGCTTTAGTACTTACCCACGAAAACCTGATGGAACTCCCACTCGTGTCAAGGAGTGGGAAGAGTATCGGTCGGTTAGTGAGTGAGAATGACGTCGGCAGTTCGGAAAGCCGAGTGCTTGGAGTGATCTTCCAATATTTCGAGGGCGCATGAGCGAGTGTTCCATGCTATAACGTCAAAAAGATAGGGAAATGGAAATACCAAGACCACGAATCTGCAATGCGACTTAGTGCACAATGGTCTTCTGATAGCATAGCCTTCAGGAGATCGGATAATTTTAGCATGAGATCGCGGGTTGACGTCCGGGCGTGTCAACAGCCGCCCGAATCTAAGTTTCAAGTTTCAGGAAAGGCGGCTTAAAGTGAACGCGAATAACGGCAAAGAACCTAACATTTAAGTCTTGAATTACAGTGATCTTTCAATTTCATTCAATAGAAACCTGATCGAGGATGGTCGCTCCCAGTCCGAATTGAACTCATTACGATCTAAAGGGAAAATATGAATGGACAAAAATCCTGTAAAGAGAAGTCTAGAAGCTAAAGCGCTCGCTTACCGGGATAGCTAAGCAGAAACCGCGCTTTGATCTGGTATAACTGCCTGCGACCGTGACAATATTGCTGTGGCTCAGAGGCCATGATGGTTTGATTCGAGTGGCCTGTAGAACCGGTTGGAAACCAATTAAAGCCCATCAAAAGGAGTCGATTTGCGAAAAGACAAGTGCAGAGAGACTGCCTGCCTGATAACGTTGTCAACGACGCATTCAACTGTGACGCGTGATCTTTCATATTTTAATTGTCGAAAGTCATGGGCACATATCCAGCCTCATTGTGAGCAACCCAGAGTCGCTTGTAAGCAAGTGCATGGTGTTTAAAAATTGCGACCGTAACACCGACAGATCTAAGGTTCTAAGCGATCTTTGGTTGGCCTGTCTGTCTTTGCTGAGACTGCTTGCTTTTTTCTCTACACCCTGTAACTAACGCCAGATCTTACCTTATTCTACCATCAGGCCAACGGCTCTCAAGCTACAGTCCGTTGACTAACTACACGACGACCTGCTGAAACCCTTATCAGGAACCAACCCTGATTAACAGCGGTGGCAGAACGCAGTCTTTATACTGAGCCAACAGCATGTGATATATGAAAAGCCAATCACACCTACCTTCGACATTCAAGTTGGCCGTTGATCGAGCAGTGCAAGTTATCCAACAAATAGAAGAAGCCGGACGCACACCTCGGGAACTTTAGCCAACATCAAGGCTTTAAAAAGGTGTTCCCGTTGTTATGGACAGCTTCTATCTTTTGACGTGTACACGTAGGGAATTTTGATAGCCCTATGCCTATCATGGATATGATACCAAAGGTGATTGCACTGCGACACGAAGCCCATCGATCAAACATCACTCCGCGTTATCAGCCACTTCATGTCAAATCTCCCACGCGCACCCCAGCCCCTTTTAGTTTCGAGAATTCCCGTTCAAACCTCTCTACATGACTCACTGGGTTTGTTATTCATATCTGAACGCACCCAGATCTATTTACCTCTTGCCCTTCGATGCTGATTGAGATACACCTCGTCAGAGATATCGAAAACAATTATCTTGTCAAAGGCACTCCTGAATGTCTCAGTTGCACCCAAATGACCAGATGACCCTTACAAAAAGTTTCCAAGAGGTGTGCGCACGCGGTGAGAAAGCTCTAGGGTACAGTACTTACTAAGTCCTTGCCTTCTACGAAATTAACCAGAACGTTACATATTAAGAATGCGTAATAGCATACACTGTCAGGTGAGTTGTGATACTAGACGGCACGATGAAAACACCTGCAAAGAGTGAAAGGTTGATATAACTCAATCTCTGAAATTATGCCTGGGGTTATAGATTCATGAAAGATTTATAATTTCGTTCCTGAACGAATACCTTTGATAGGCGTTGGATATATCTCGTTCCAAGAAACGTTCTGAGATACCAACGGCACTGAAATTGAATGTTGATGATGACAATGTTCTGCTACCAATCAGTATGTAGAACATCCGTGTTTATGCACGATCGCTATTAGCAGGTCTGGTTCAAACTTTTATTCTAGCGTGGTTCTTAATTTAATGATGCAACCACTGTGAACTTGTTGACCGACACCAGATTCTTGGCTGGCCTCAATATATCTGCAGTTTGCTGATGCAGAACCACCTATATTCCTCCCAGCTTCCAGCAACAATGGCCACTGAAATGGTCTTTTCGGCCCTCACAACAGGAGTTGGGGGGCTAATCCTTTGATAACATAGCCGAACCGCCCGCGATCTGGGACCTCAGCCCGTCGACACTCTGATCGTGTTGCATCGAGGAAGCCAAGGTTGTTAGCTCTGGTTCGGCAAAACCCAGTGTGGTCTGCGCCTGGAAGTGCTTATCCCTGAAACCGCTAGCGGTTGCACGAACATGAAGCACGATTCGTGTAGACAGGGTGCTATGCATGACTCTTTGAAACCTAGGTTTTAGAAATTAGGAACTCAGCCACGGAAACGACAAGTGTCAAAGTATCACAGACGTGTTCAAGAGATCCACATATTCGGGCTGTTATGTCTTTTGTTAGACTGGCGATCTGCCTGAAAGATAGGTAAAAACTTACAGGGCCTGCAATCAGAACGATTATATTTCCTGCCGAGATCACTGATAATATTGAGTTCAACTGGACGAAAGATTGAGCCGGAAATCTCACAGAATATAATTACAAAAAAGAAAATGCCGTCTCGATAAAGTGTATAGAGAAGCGGACTTCGAGAATGACGATATCTTTTTACTCCGATCCATATCGTTAACGACATGATAGCTGTATGATTTTTACCGTGATGAGAAACATTTCTACGGGTGTTTCAGAAACTTACTTAATTCTAATACTATCAAGAGAACAAAATCTCCAAATAAAATGATGCTACCTTCTGTAGGGTAGCAACCAGTGACAGTAGGTAGCGGGGGTTCTCCATCTAGACATCATAAATTGACGAAGTGCAACTTGTGTAATAACAAATGTCTCACATTTCAACGAGCGTAGGAATAATGAGAGTATTGTGAGCACAGGTACGGTGATAGCCTATAAAGCGGTCAAAGACGAAGTTCGGGACAAAAAGGTACTTACAGCGAGAAATGTCAAGAGAAATATCAACACTTTGCGGTTGTTCCCCCAAAGAGCGTAGGTACGAAGCAACATGATCACTGAAGAAATCCGTCAAACGCAGCTGAAGCGTTATGCTGCTTTGATAGTGACGGACCTTCGGCGACACCAAAACCAATCGCAGACGAATCTGTTTTAAATTATTTACAATTTGAGATGCTGTCACGGCTGGCATACAGGAAAACCAGACGCACATGACGTTACAGCATAGATATCTTTGCAGACCTGACCAAGTTCTGACCAGTCAGTTCTTTTTCCCGACCCATTGAGCTTTTAACGCACTTTGTGTGAAACATTAGATGCAAGTGCGTCTTTTACAAGCGAAAAAAGTCAGACGAAAGAGAAAGAGATATGTCAAATCAGGGCACAAACAGTAAATCACCGGGGGAACATCTAGGACAGCCATATATCGTGAAAGCAGAAAAAGAACCTTCCCAACATTCCACTCGGACTTCCATACCAATTCAATCTTGATGCAATTAGGTCGGTTAAAACATGCCCTGGATGATGAGTCTCACCTCCATCGCAAAGGTTAGGAAATAATCATAGATCTAAGCATTGATCAGTGCTTCGTTTCCATCCAACAATGGCCCAACGTACTAGGATTATAAGACTGGCAACTGGAACACGCAATTCCACGTCAAATTGATATCATTTCATACCAGTGAAACGCTCATTTACCATTGGTATACTAAAGCGCGAATGAGACCAAGGTTCGCAGAAAAGCAACGATCGGGCACTTCACTTTTACAGTCTGCAGGAGTGAAGCCGAGTGTATGCGGGCCAGAAGTTCCATGAGTGACCAGGGGCTCGACCGGGAGAGTCAAGAGCAGAGGAGCACGCATCCAAATCACCGCATTAAAATACTGTGGTGATTTTTGGGCTGACAGTCTTTGAACTGATCGGATCATGGGACATATCTGCGTTGTATGGCTTTACTGTAAAGAAAAAGACCAAGACAAAGCTAACTCCGATTTCAAGCCAGGGACAGGCTGATGACTGTCAAGAGCCATGCAGAGGGCATCAAGATGCGAATCAACTTACCTGCCTAAGAGCAGGCCTTCTCTGAGAGCTCAGTCACAGGAACGAAGTTAGTGGTGGTCTCCATTCCAACTTTCTGTCTCGATAAAACCCGGACAGACTAAGGCCGGAGTTAAATTTTAGTGACAGTTTCCAGCGCAAAGGCTGTGTTGGTGCCTGACGCTGACAATGTCAAACAACTGTATTCAATCAACGTCCTCGCCATAGGCGAAGATCGGGAATTCAATTTCTCGCTCATTACTCACCAATGCAACCTCGCGGGCACGACTGCTAGAAATCTGCTGTAGTAGCGCAAGATGAAGAATGCGCTGCATTCCGTATCACGTAGGCTCATAACTTTTCCCACGCCTATATAATACTTAACTCAGCAACTTATACTCAACGTTCATCCTTTCCCACTGGACCCGATTTTGTCTTGGAAGAGCGTGAACGACGACATTGAAGGATGTGATAAGCTGACTCACTCCTATCAGATCGGCCTTGGCCTCATGTATAACCCTGCAGAGTTCCATGCTTGTGCTAAATTTTGAAACCCAATATCACATCAGCATTCAGTTGGTGTTCAGCATTCAGCTGTCTTTGGACCCTAGGCACGCATCGGGTCACATTGGCGTCCAAACCACTTCTTTTTTCATACGGAATCGTCACTTCGAGCTTTGCTATACAAGCTGGCTGGCTATTCCTGTGTTGGCTTAATAATTTCATTGGAACACTTTGCTCCATTGTATCCTCCCTTGAGATGAAATAGGCATCTAACGAAAAAGAAGGACGGAGTGTCCGTCATGGACGAGAACAGTCTGGTGGGCCATGCATTCCCAAACGAGTACGAAATCGTTTAGATGGTGTGAGTCGTCTTTGTATGCTGTATACTCACGGGAGTATATGAAGCCGCGTTCATTATGTGCTCAATTATGTACAATACACTGATGCAAAACCCAACTAGCAAAATTTCAACTACTCGCAGAATACCAGCGATTAAATTCTACCTCTCAGGGTTCATTCCCATCACATACGCAAAAGCGAAAACAACCCCTGACACTTCCACCAGACTCCGCATTTCCACGAAAACTCCAGATAGTGATCGCCTAAATTCGGATACTATACCGACAACCAGGTTGGGTCCAGCTGCGGATGCTGATGCATATCGATCTGAGAAACCCATTCTTCGTCTGTTCCAATTCCCAACTCAACCTGATTCGGTTGTTCCGGATTATACCTCTGTCTCGGCTTCAGTCTTCCCAGCCCTTGCCCGTCCCTCCGTCGCGGCTGCTGCTGATACCACCAAAACCTAGATGAACCCATCCAGAATATGACCTGCCTCAGCGAAGGACAGTAAATCCTTAGTTCGGCGGCTATTGCGCGCTGAGCAGGGATGCTAGGGTGAGGAGCCCACGAGACAACGTCGAGTTGGAGGATTTCTAGTTTGGACATGTGCATGAGGATCAAGTGGAAGTGTTGGCGCTGTGTGACTGCGTGTTAGTGAGAGGTCATTGGCATAAAGGGAAGACTGTTGTCGTCACAAAATACAAAACAAGATGAGAAAAAAGAGAACGAAACGGGTGAGAAACGGTTTCTCCCGACAGGTAGCATTTCTGAGCCGAGAAGTAGGTTTGATGAAATTTTTGACTTACATCTATAACCGGAAGCGGTATGAGACCGAGATATACAAGACCCGGACAAGCTTGCGAGATGATATCTAAAGTGTCGACAACAAGTTCTTCAGGCAGATCCAGCAAACTAAGGGAGCGCAGCGAGTGGCCGACATATGCTACACGTGGGAGCTGCGAAAAGAACTCGATTGCAGCAGGGTTTTGGTTATAATTCAAGACCAAGTTCTTGTTGCCATTCCTGTGAATCTTGTTCACTGCTGTGAGACTACCGCCTTCGTTTTCTTGGTCGATAGTCATCTGTAAGTGCACTAGGGACCCTCTTTTGGAGGTAGCGAGGACCTGCATCGCAACCATAGCCATTCCATCGAAGCTCCTCAGCATAGGCAAATTACCGTGTCCGATTGGGTGCCTGTCAACGTCCGGTGTACGGTCGAGTGTGTGGAGGCGTTGGAGACGTTTCTGAGACTGGAGGAACCGGACCACGTTAGTGTCCCATGTGAAGCGGAGCTTAGTGTCGCGGAGCTGAAATAGGAAAGCTTGTTCCTGGTCACGGTCTTGCTCACCGACGGCAAAAATAGCGGGGGGTTGGAGCACCCAGCTATTGGAGAAAGTAGGATCGAAAAGTACCAAAGTTTCGAGATTGTGCATCTGGTTGAGCGCGCCTTGTATCTCTGCCCAAAACGAACGAGGTAGCGAGCTATTGTTCCTCATAGATGCGGGGGCAGCATGATAACCTTGCTGACGGCACTTTTTCTGTTCTGATTGCTGCTGGCTGAACCAAAATGATTTGACCAATAGCGCGAGTCTTCTACTGTCCGCGTTAGCTCCTTTTAGCGTTCTGCACGCGAGAAAAGCGATGTTCGGGTCAACAAAGAAGAGGGCTTCGTAAAGTCGTGTCTCTGCTGGTTTTTTTAACGCTTTGCAAGTCCTGCAGAGGGCGGCAAGGTCGCCTATTGGAGATGAACGTCGGGTGACAGCACCACACTCAGGATTATTACTGTGATCATACCCATTGCTATCGCTGCTATTACCTGTGCTTCTTCCGCTCAACAAGCCCACTATTCGACTGCAAATTTCAGGAGAGAGTGGAAATCCTGGCATATGGTCAAAGGCAGAGCTGTGTATAAGCTGTGTACGATTTTTTAAAAATTGAACAAAGTATAAATGAATGGGTGCCGAGTAACCCCAAAATAGGGTTGGGGTAGGGCTCTAGTTGGGGTTAGGCTTATCGTCGATTAGCCTCTTTTTTTGAACTTCAACGACGCGCACGACCCACGCCCTTTTATCTTCCCCCTTCTCTTCCTATTTTTTTCGTCAATCTCTTCAATTGACATAATCATCACATCTATATAATCATGGGCGAGTCAAGAACGGAACTCCTCCAATGGCTCAACGATCTGCTTCAAATCAACTATACGAAGGTCGAGCAATGCGGAAGTGGAGGGGCGTACTGTCAGATACTTGACTCTGTCTACCGTATGTCATCTCTTCGATTGCTCTTCTCTCCTCAAAAAGTCTATATTCTGTCCACCCATACAACATTCATGATGCAGCAGACTTTGCCCTGATACTAACCTCTTTTGCTAGGCGATATTCCAATGAAACGTGTAAAGATGGCGGCAAAACATGAATACGAATACATCGCCAACTTCAAAGTCTTGCAAAATGTGTTCAAGGCTAAAAAGATCGACAAGGTCCGTTTTCTGTTCCGCGTGTCGCGTATCATTTTCTGTCATTGATTTTTTTTTTTGCATCTTTAATGAAATTACCTCCATAGCCAATACCCGTTGAGAAGCTTGTAAAATGCAAAATGCAGTATGTTGCATCCCCAAACTTACCAGCTCCGCGACACAAATCCGATTCATCTTACTGATCTATCTACGCCCAGAGACAATCTAGAATTTCTCCAATGGATAAAACGCTTTTGGGATGCCAACTACTCAGGACAACCATACGATCCCGTTGCACGTCGGGATGGCGCATCGGCTGACCCACCAGCAACCATAGCCCCACTTTCCACCGCCACCTCACGAAGCGGCGGCACCCTGTCTGCGGGTACTGGTGCCGCCGCAGCAAGAGCTGGAGGTAGAACACCGCTTGGTGGTCATCGCTCGGGATCAGCCCAGTCGAATGAGGCTGTTCAGCTTTTGCAGGCTCAGGTCAAAGAGCTTTCTACGCATCTGGAGGGGTTGGAAAAGGAGAGGGATTTTTATTTTGAAAAAGTAAGTAATCTTGTTTGCTTTTGTTCTTTCTGCTGTGTCTCGTCTCCGGACGCCTTCTTCTCTCTCTCCAATGTCGATGTATGATTAGCTGCATGACTATTTTTTTCTCATTACACCCCTCACATGTCACGAGAATTTGTTCTGACAAAACCAAGCTGCGCGAAATCGAGATCCTAGTACAAACTCAACTGGAAGATCCCGAAGGTGAAAAGAAGGAGGATCAGACCCTCAATCAAATCCAAAAGATCCTCTATTCTACCGAGGTAAAGCTCCTCACATACTCCTTCGCGAAGACTTTTCTCATTTGATGTATTCCCGTTTCACAGGAAGGTTTCGAAGTCCCAGATGCCAACGCGGCAGTCGACGAGGAGGAAACATTTTAGAGACGTAGCTGCATGTCGTTCGAAGGATTTTCTACGTCCTTTTACCCTTCTTTCCTGCCTTGACTACAATCGTATCTTGTATCAGTTAATGATATATTCCTCTCTCTTTCACTTTTTCACTCGATATCTCAATCCCTGCTGATTTTGCTGCTGACGATTGCTAATTTCATCACTTCATGATACATGTGTGCAGTTCTCTCCTCCCCCCTTTCCAAATGGAATCCAACCCACTATTGTTGTGCCTGGTCGTTCCTTCTCGATCTTCTCTTTCTCTTAGTCTGTTCGCGTGTTATGAGAAATTTTTCGGACTCTCCTTTGTTTCTGGCCTGTTGATGGGAAGTGAACGTCCGATCCGAAACACTGTACCGGGGTGAAGCGCGCTGGTACTCCTTTATTTCTGACAAAATCGGTTTGTGACTCTCCAAATGGAAGTCGATAATACTGCTCACTGGATTCGAAGGTTATTGATCGATGTATTCGTGCTCGATTTCTTGTTTCAAACGATTCCAGGGTCAACCTCTGAGACTGGCCACGAGTAAGGGATATTATAGCACTGGGATATAAGTATAATGTACAATGCTCTATTATTATTACAAAAAAATGCGACGTTGAATGAGGCTGGTGGCCAAACCACGAAAAGGAAGCGAAAAAGTGATGTCCAGAGGTTGGTCAATCAGTATCAGTGTCGTCTGCATACGTCTCTACGAAAGTGCCTTTATGCTTAATCATGAGCGCTACGACAGTTGGATACATTGCCTAAACGGAATAGATTACGACATTTAGAGAGATAAAAAGAGTAGTTGAACTTACTGATATCATGGCATATACATTCATGAAGACAGTGCGAAAGATTGACGGATTTGAAAGCGTTTTCTTCGTGAAAAATGCAATAAATACAGCTGCTATCTATACTCAGTCAAGCTATTATTTTGTTGTCACCAGAAGAAGGGCAAAATGTAGCCCACCTGTATCAGAGAATAGGCTAAACCCGACTCGACAAGGAGGCGCAGAACCTTATATACCCGAAAATGTTGTCGAGCTTCTACATTGAGCTGTGTGACGAGATAGTGTCTATAGGACCTATCAAAACCTTAGCAGGCGAATGGTAAGCGGAAGTATTCGACACGGTACCATACGCCATACGCAGTCGAGCTGGTAGCTACCACATTTGCCGCAAAAGAAAGTGTTATACCCACGGCGTCTAATCTAGCAATCAACGAGCCAGTATAGGCCAATGATGGGTGTTCAATCAAAAATCCTTGTTCAGTGAACATCGTTGCTAGAAAACTAGAATGAGTTCAAAAGTCTACATCGGTGGATCTGCAAGGCGTAACGTACCTACCCCAGCCACACTCAGAAAGCAGGCGGATATAAATCCCCACCGTTGCTCTGGGAATAGCGCCGCACCTCTCCAAATTGTCATCAGATCCGTCAGGAATGGCTAGCCAAGCCAAATCAAATACGTCAAACCAGCATTAAGGCAACGAGGGCTTTGGACTTACGAGCAATGACCATATCCAGTTCAGGACCAGCGCCAGCACGGGACGACGACCTTCAAAAGCAACCTTTCTTTGAGCTAAAGGCATGCCAACATTGTCGATCATCGTTCGAATTTCCAAAAACGTGACCACGGAAAGCATCGAGCAGTACGAGCAAATAATCATAAAACTCGCCACGGTGACTCCAAGCAGAATGCGTCTAGCGTAGGACCTGAGACCTTGTTTACTGGGAGAAAGAATATTAGAGCATCCCACGTGCAACAATATCGACATGCGCGCACACTGCGAGGTAAGTTGTGGTGCAAAAGAGCGTCGCGGAGATTCCTTAAGAGACCGATCATGATTAGATCTAGATCATTGTTGACACCAAATTGCAGAGGACCATACCAGAAAGAAACACGACAGCAGCCATGGGGCTGAAATTGACTATAATATCTTCTCCTAAAGCTTTGAGAATACCTCGTTCCTCTGGGGTCATGGTGTGGGGGGCATAGTAAGGGGCACGGGAACTGCCGGATGATGCTCGCTATAAAAGCTGTCCATAGGCGCTATGACTAAGCATCTCAACCACATCCAACGTTAGGGTAGCTGATCCCGTTGAGGAAGCTGCGGATCGAACTCATTGAAATTATATGGCGACCCAATGGTGTTTCGAGGTCGGTCGACCTATTTAGGGCTAGCATGACTGCGAGGCTGGGCGCGTCAGCGACCTGATACTTGGTAACCCAAGTAGCAGGTACCGAGATGCCCTGATGCTGCCGAAAGGACAGGAAATGCCCATGATAAGGGTTTACTCGGCTAGAGATAAACGCCGCATTTGCTAGCCGGAGCTTGGCAAATCTCAATTGTATGATTATCACCAGCGAATTCCTGACGATACTTATACTGCTAACTCGTTACCACAATAGAGGGACAGTCAAAACTAACTGCACGTACCCGCCGCCAAGTCGCTTTCCTGAGTCTGGAACTGATTTGCGATCCTAGCCATACAAACACATTATACCTAACATGCTAGACTCTCTTAGGCCTCGGATTTCCGCGACATTCCCTGACAGGAATCTTGAAGTCGTTTGATAAACGTCTATGTTTATGAAAACAGCTGAGAGTGTCCAAAATAAGATTTTGGCTGAATAACTCGGTATAACAATGAAGCATTTTACCCAGATGATTCGATGAGTGCTCAAGAAGGTAAGGCATGCTACCTCGTCTACGCTCGACGAGCTTAATTTTTGCTACGCTAGTAGAGGCGTCTAGCTTAGGTTGATATCCCCGGAGAACGTCATTCAAAAATCTGCAGGAGAGAGATTACCTCCAGCAGAATCTGTCACGCAATCTGTCGTGAGCGTGAGTCATAGGCGCTAACAGGCGCTTGTAATTTTATGATTTCCCCGCCGGTGTGTACCTCCCGTTCGGCTCACCTTTTTCTCCCTTGAGATACCTTGCTCCGTTATACCTATCAAAAAACTACCAGTCTCTGCGTAGGTCGTACCGCAACGTGCTCTTTGAAGTCAACCGCTTTCCAACTTCAGGTGCTGATTGTAATAGGGATGACTCAAACATGGTATAGCAAGTCCCTCATTGGCAAAGGAGCACAAGAGGTACAGTCGCCCACAATAAGTTTTGAGACAAATTATCATGTGACTGACCATAAATCTTAATTTATTATGAGGTCTACCTATACAATCATGTCTCAAACAGATGGTGTTAAGGATGCTGCAGTAGAGGTATGAGCTGGAATAATTCAAAAAAGGTAAATGATGGCCTTTATCCAGATAAAATAGCCAATTACTTGGGTACTACTTAAGCTACTGTTTCACTGCCATAAAGGAACTACACTCAGAGGGGCTACTACAACAGCTCCCCTTGGTCAGAAAGGCCCTCTAGATTAAACTAGAACACCCTCCAATTGTTAAGTTAATGCAAAGAACTTAAGAAATAAACGATAATTTGTTCCGGAGTAATCCGGAGCAACGAGGAGAGTGACTGGAGTGCAGGAGTTGACTCGGAGTAACATGGAAGGACTTTGGCCTCAACTTATATGTTGTGCCCTTTGAATCCTTGAGTCCAAGATTTCAGGGAGCGACGAGACGAGTCAAGGAGAGAGGAGGAAACTAAGTTGATATTAAAACTGAGGAATACAGCCAGAACACTAAGTACTTATATACTGTAAGTGTATTTGAAATAGCGGAGTACTCCGGAGTAGTCCGGAGTTCGTAACAAAGGAATCAGACAAATAGGAAGGAGGCTATGAGAAGGTAACGTAGTAATGAATGGAGGGAACAGATCAGAGGGGCTATGGACACAGCCTGATGAGGCTGTGATAGTAACCGAGGCTGTAAGAGAATTGGAAATAGAAGATAAGGATTG
>JABCKL010016813.1:4372-33828 GCA_018851305.1 Calocybe cyanea | reverse complement strand
TTTGTGTATTTAAGTAGCTTGTACATAACAAAATCAATAAAGTTATCGTCTACATTCTCTACAACTAGGTTCACCAGGATCCCCTTCAGGATCGGCATCCCTATCATCCTTTTGTACCCGTTTGAATGCCTCACCCAGCGCACTTTCTTTTGGTACCTGTTTACTAGGAGTGAACTCCCTATTTCCTTGGATTATTCTGCCCATCTTTGGTGCGTGTTTTGTCTCTTTAGTTATATGGCCAATCATATCTAACATTTCATGCAAAACAGGTGTTATGTATCCTTCGTCATTCCTCGACACCTTCACGTCAACGTTCCCTATCATTGGATTCTTTCTTACACGTTTGACATCTTTTGCCAACCGTCTGGTCCTTTTAACAACATCCTTCATTTTTTCCTGTTCCTTTTCCAATTCAGCTTCAATTTGCTGTATATTTGACATGGACCATTCATACTCATTCATCAATTTTTCCTGTATGCCCTCTTGCAATTCACTCTCTGGAATTCCGGATACTCCCCAGTTTCTGGGGTCTACTCCTTTCCCTTTATCCTTAGGGGTAGTTCTAGCAGCCGCTCCACTTATCCTTCGCTCACTAGGTAATTCGGATATGCAAAATTCAGTCTCTCTATCCTCAAGTATATCCGCGCTGCGATCATTCCGACCCAATATATTTTTGTTATTCAATTCTGAGATATGCTCCACCTGATCAGCGGAATGACGGCTGTCGTCGCTGATCCGTGGTCCCCCAGAACCTTCTTTTCCTTCAGATACCCTCGGGGTGGTTACATTTCCAACATCAACGCCCTCCGGCGGAGGGGATATCTCACTCTCATCAAGAGAGGTCAATGCTTCCTCAAAGGAAGACTCGTCAGCCACCCGACCCATCTGGGCATTACAAGGTGGGATATTCTCGCCCTCCAGAGCCGATGCTCCAGGGGCCGAGGCCCGAATAGCTGGTGGACTACTCTGAGCCATCCGGCGGGACAGTCCCTGTGGGTCCCTTTGCACAGTATGTGCGGTACTTCGCAGAGTATACCTGGTAGACATAATTCAGTAAACACAATAAATTCAGTTGCTCACCAATAGGACTAGCTGGGGTGATCAGGCCAACGGTTGTCCGAGTAGGTAAGTTAAGCGATAGACACAAAAAGAACTCGAGGGTTCAAAATATGTGACGTGAGATAGCCTAAACGGTAAATGTCACGGCACAAGAGATAACAAAACTTAAGAAGCTCAACAGAACCAGAATAAGTTCTATACGTCAAGCCTGTCTATCGCTAAATACACGAGGCCTTTTATACCGTAGACCAGCGGAGTATGAAAGGTAAGAAAAAAGGAGAGATAGGAGTAGTGTGACGACGGGTCACATCGGCCACATAACTAAGCAACTTTTGTATTTTATATGGGTTTAAAGCCTGTTTACACAGGACCAATGCAAGGAGCGAGTATAGAATCTCACTGAGAGACTGTTGAGTCATTATTTCATATGTTTTCCTTTTATTGGTTTCTGAGACACCCGGGGAAGAGGCGGCGCAAGGGGGAGCATCGTCTCCCCATTCTTACTTCCATCCTCTTCCTAGGTACGTTATATTCTATACTTACCTACCATGTTTACTCTTATGCCTCCAACGCTGTCGGCCAGAAATTGAGTTTCAATGGAGACTAGCTCAAAACAGTTGCGAAATCAGTTAATCATCACGCCTGCAAGTAGTATCAAAATTTCGAAATCTTTGGGTAAGACACTACTGTGCATCATAAAAGCCGACTTCTGAGATACATTGTTAGCACCATTACATAAGGCAGAAGACATAGCACTCTCGAACGAGCTATACTTCGAGATATTTAACTATGTCGACAATTCTGCCAATTGGACGCCGAGACAGCGTTCAAGGTCGCTTGCAAACCTTGCACTTGTCTGCCGGTTTTTCCACTCAGTTGCAATTCCGAAGATATACAAGTCGCGTCTTATCACTAGAAGGAACTCGTGTGATTCAGATGGAGCCACTGCCAGCTTTTTTAGACGACTTCAACAAAACATGAACTGTCACTCGCATTCTATAATCAAGAATGCACTCTATATGGAGATGGATTGGTAGGCAAAGACGAGGACCCCTCGAGTCGTCTTGGACTACACAAACGAACTTTACATCTGTTGCCGAACCTCCAGTCTATCACGCTTGACGGTGTCTCTGTCGAGGCACGTCTATTGAAAGCAGTATTCAGGCTCAAGGCTCTGTATTCCTTGTCTTTGAGAAGTTGTCTCTTTGCTTCGCAAGTCGAAGAAGTACTTGATACGCCGCCTCTTACTCTCAAGACATTCTCCTTTCGAACTGGCTTTTCTTGCGACAAATGGATCAGAATCTTTGGCCAAGTGTTGAGTTTTGTAAAGCTCGAAGAATTGGTTTTGGACGATTGGAAGGCTAGTTACGAGATCGCCCCAAACCTAACGAGAGGACCAAACGTCCTTGTCAAGATCGTCCTTCGAGATCTACCTTCCATAGGCGTTTTTTAATGACCTATTAGCGCATCTTCAGTCATTGAAAGAACTCGAAATTTACTGGGCACCTAGAGGAACCAAAGGGACCTTGCCTCTCTCATCAATTCTGCAATTAGAGAAGTTGACTTGTCCGCTAGATTTGCTACATCTCATTCCTGGACGGCCTGTATCTTCAGTCAGAGTGTTAAAGGACCCAGGACTTTACAACTCATCGCCCAAAGATCCACCGATGGAGAGTATCTCATATCTCAAGCAGTCGTCTGCAAAGTTAACGGATGTCTCAGTTCCCCTCGATGTATATTTATGCATACCGTTTCTCGAAACCTCCCCGTCTATCAAGAAACTCCGCGTTGATCGCGAAGTGCACTGGGTGGCTTGGAAAACTTCTGTTTCTGAACAAGTGAGTCACAGTCCTCTCCGACTAATCCTACATTAGGAACCTAAACATCTTCAACTCAAACTGTCTCATAGGTTTTTTTCGATGTAGCATCGAGTGCGCCTCCAAACAACAAACTCGTTTCGGGCACCATGGATGGTATTTCAAGTCAAACGTTTTCATCGCTGCAGAGAAGCAATACAACAGCATACTCCCTCGCCTCGAGACTGCTTTCCCAAACCTCCTGAATGTCCAATTGCTCGATGGTCTCCAATGGCGTCGGCTCGACGTTACCGGACCTTGGATAGGCGATGTTCCGATCTCGGATTATGTATTTGCTAGTAAACTGAAGCAGAGTCGGTTGGACTTCATGGGCATATATGACCGATTCTTACACGAACAGTCATGAAACACTATTCGGAGAATCTTGAAATCTCGTTCTTGTCCATTCTCAATTCAAGTAACCTATCACCGGCCTATAAAGAGGTATTACGATAGGTATATATCACGCGGATTTGCCAAGTTTACGTTAAAGCAGTGTGTTTTGAGAGGAGCCTGAGGTCGGCACACATATGTATCGTACGATAGCTTCAATTCAGATTATTCATATTTGAGTGCCTCGTAAAATTTGAAAGGACAAGATTGCTTTACTTGAGAACAGACCCAGGGTGATGTATTGCCGCACTCAATTAGCACATATCAACATCAACCCCCGCACTTGCAGCCCCAACCCCCCGCCAATCCAAAACAATAGAACCACTCGCAAAACTCGATCGAGCACTATTATACATCGTTCCATGAACATGATCATCGGACGGGGTATCTGATTCTGGTGTTCTTGCTCGTGTTCGAGTTGGCGCTTTGTTTTTGTCTGTAACTGTGTCTTTGTCAGCGGGTTTCCGGGTTTGTGCTCCGGGACTTTTTAGATCTGGATTTGAAAGAACCCAAAGACTCGGAAAGTTGACATTGATCCGGATGGTGACGAAAATGGAGAGGAGCCGGAGTCTGCTATGTGTGATGGGAAGGAGGAGGGACGGGTGATGACTGTGATGGGGAATGGGGCTGGGATGGTGTGTTTGGATGAGGGGCAGGGAGTAGTAGCAGTAGAGGTAACAGCGGTTGCAGCAGTAACAGTAGAGGTAGAGGTAGCAGTTGTGGAATTAGCAGTTATGACAGTAGCGGGAGTAGGCGGAAGAGCTCTACTCGGAGGAGTAGCAGGGCATTACGAGCAGCCGTAGCAGAAGTGAAGGCTGAGTTTGAGCCTGAGGTTAAGACCGCATCGATTCTTCAAAGTCCCTTCCTCTCTCTCCTCTTCCGGAGAAGAATGTGACGAAAAAGACTTCCGGCGCGTTACTAAACGACGGTCTGGAAGGCGTTGTTGACAGGGACGACGATGTGGATCCAGAGC
This sequence comes from Calocybe cyanea, assembly GCA_018851305.1. NCBI lineage: Eukaryota > Fungi > Basidiomycota > Agaricomycetes > Agaricales > Lyophyllaceae > Calocybe > Calocybe cyanea. The sequence continues at coordinate 29,547 of JABCKL010016813.1, read as the reverse complement.
CTGAACCTAAGTGAAGGTCTACGACTGGAAGGGAGAGGGTCCAATCTGGTTCTTGTTTCTGCCGACGTTCTGGTTGCTTATGTTGAGACGGGGGTGGTAAAACGCGTATCTGGAGTGATTTCGCTTTTTTCACGCCACCAGCACAACAGAACTCAAGTCCGATCTCGATGTCAATGAATCGTATACATGCGCATGAGCGTGCGCACCCCTCATTAACCCAAACACATCCAACTAACTACAAGCCGGAGCAGAAGGAGGAGCAGGAGAGAGTTTAGAGAAAAGAATGTAGAGTGATAACTCTCTCCTGGTATGTTTGATGAGACGACCATAAGGACACTCGGAAGGGATCCGGAGGGAGGCTGGGGGCGTCGGGATGATGAGAAGCTGCGTGCGGAAGGCGAAGGTGCAGGTGCCGTTGTTCGCCAACGTTGTTTTATTGAGGCTTTGAAGGAGGGCGTAGAAGAAGCGGCGGAAGGCGTTGAGTACGACTTGGACTAGATCTTTTGCGAATGGATCGGCTGTTGCCACCAAGATTGTCAATTCCTGCAGCTGCTACTGAGGAGGACGTAGCATCCAAGTCAGCTGTTGTGGTCACTGCCCCGTTCGTGGTCTTAGCTGAGGCAGTCAAAGTCAAAGCTGACGAAGCAAAAGGGTGATTCTGATATGACATTGAAATGGCAGAAGATTCCGTTTCGAACCGGACGACCAACAACGATTGTGGTGGTTTTGGTGGTGGTGATCGGCTGCTTCTTGGTTCTGGCCACGATACAGTGGCAGCTGTCACCAAGATGATCCCCAAAATCCTGATGTTCCGCTACCATCGAACGAGAGGAGGCTGAGAATGGAAGATTGAGAGGCACTGGTCGGGATGAGGATGATGTGTGCTTGGATGAGGGGTAGAAATTGGTAGCAGTAGCGGCAGTAGCGGTTGTAGCAGTAATAGTACCAGTAGAAGTTATAGCAGTAGCGGTTGTAGCTGCATTGACAGTAGCTGTGCAGGGGCAGGAACAGGCGGAAGAGCTCTACTCGGAGGAGACGCAATAGGAGCATTACGAGCAGCCGTGATAGGAACAGATAGAGTTTGAGTTTGAGCCTAAAGTTGAGACTGCATCGATTCTTCGAAGCCCCTTTCCTCTTTCTCTCCTCTCCGCCCTCTTCATCTGAAAAAGAGGAATGCGACAAAAAAAGACCACCAGCGCGTTACCAAACCTGAAATGAACGATGGTCTAGAAAGCGTTGTTGAAGGGGACGACGATGCAGACCCTGGTGCAGACCCCGAGCCAGGGAGGTCCAGGTCTACGAGTGAAAGAGATAGAGTCCAATCTGGTTCTTGCGTCCACTCCTGCTAGTGCTCCTGGTTTCATTGTTGTTATCGTTGTTAGTTGAGACGCAGAAGAAGGGGGTGATAAGAAGCATACTCGGAGTGATTTAGAGGTCACTTTGCTACCAGCACCACCAGCACCACAACTGGAACCCAATTCTGATCTCGGTGTCGATGAATTGGATACACGCGCACCCGTCATCAATTCGGACACATGCAACAAATCACAAGCCAGAGTAGAGGGGCTAAAGGAGTACTAGTATGTAGAGTACCAATAGCTTTCCACCGGAACACTTGATGAGGTGACGATAGGGACGCTTTGGAGGGGTCCAGAGGGAGGGTGAGAGTGTCGGAATGATGGGATGCTGCGTGCAGAAGGCGCGGAAGTTGAGGATGATTGTTTATCGTCATCTGTAAGCCTCTCATTTCTGTAAGTACTACGAAACTTGAGAGACTCATGCAGAGTTGCTGAGCGTCGAACAAGGCATATAACTAAGCAACGTCCATGCTCCAGCAAGTACAACTTGAAGCTTGAATTCCAATGGAGGCCAGGTCAAAACAGTCGCGAAATAGGTCAATCACCAGTATCGAAATTTCGAACTCATTGGGTAAGATATCGTCCATCTGTAGCAATTGTCTAGCTGTTTCCTGATATGCATTGTCAGCGCCTGCGAATGACACAGCTCTTTCAAACGAGCTGTACCTAGAAATCTTCGAGTACGTTGACCATTCTACCAATTGGACGCCGAGACAGCGTTCAAGATCGCTCAAAAATCTGGCCCTTGTCTGCCGGTTCTTCCATTCAATCGCAATTCCGAAAATATTCAGGTCGCTTCACATCACTGGGGAACCGGCTGACAATGCCGCTACCATATTTTTCTTAAATATTTATGAGGATAAGAAGCGTGAGGTTGGGCTTGCATCTCACATTCGGGAATGTACCCTTGGACGATTCACACTTGACAGCACTGACTGGGGCAACCACCGAACGACTTTTCAGTCTCATCCTCAGCTATATGGAGCAACGCTATATCGGTTACCTCACCTCCAGTCCGTCACACTGCGGGCTATCCATGTCGGGCCTCATTTTCTGAAAGCCATCTTGCAACTAAGAGCTCTCAGCTCTCTTTCTTTGCAAAATTGTTTCCCTGGCTGTGGACCTGAAGAAATGCTCGAAGTGCCACCTATTACTCTCGACACATTCTCCCTTACTGGTACTCGTTCTAGCCAATGGGCTAAAATCTTTTGCCGAGTTTTGAGCTTCAAAACACTCAAAGAGCTGGTATTAGACCATCCCGAGGCTGCTTTGGAGATTGCCCGCAACTTGAAGATGGAACCAAATATCCTTGTCAAAGCCGCTTTTCGAGGTCCATTAAATCCCCAACCTTTGTTATATGACATTTTAGCACACCTCAAGTCATTGAAAGAACTTGAAGCTCATTCTATCTGGCGGCACAAACAGACCAAAAAAAACCTCCCTACATCATCGATTCCACAGCTAGAGAAGTTGACTTGTCCACTACACATGCTCTACCTTGTTGCTGGACGGCCTGTATCTTCAATAAAAGTGGTGCCAGACTCAGACCCATCACCCAATGATTCACCAATGGAGGAAGTTTCGTACTACCTCAAGCAGTCGTCTGCAATACTAGTGGACGTCTCAATCCCCCTCGACTTTTTTTTGTGCATACCATTTCTTGAAAGCTTTCCTGGTATCAAGAAACTCAACATCGATTTGTCAGCATGGGCTAGGAAATTCTTGAGGCAAAAGACTCCGGATTTTCTTTATGAAACAGTGAGTCTTCCCCAGTTAATTTTAAATCAAGACCTGAACTTTTTCAACTCAAACTGTTTCATAGGCTTTTTTTGAGGTAGCATCGAGCGCGCCTCCGAACAATGCGCTTGTTTCTCTGAGTTTCGAAGGCTATGAATGGATGAATAAGCCAAAGTTGTTCGTCAGTGCTGAGAAGCAACACAACAATATTCTCCCTCGCCTCGAGACTGCTTTTCCAAACCTTCTCAACGTCCAGTTATTCAAGGGTCTCCAGTGGCGTCGACTTAACACTGACGAACCTTGGATAGGCGATGTTCAGCACTCGGAGCATGACTTCATTTATAATAAATTGGGTAAGAGGCTTCGGAGCCAGTTGGACTTTGGGGGCATTTACGACCGGTTTCTGCCAGAATTTTAATACTGGGAGGAACCTTGATATCTCGTTCTTTCTTGTCCATTTTCAAGTTGTATAAACTGTCACGGGCCTATAAAAGGGATGTCGTGGCATGTATATACCATGTTGATTTGCTAAACTCGCATTAAAAGTACTTGTTCCAATCTAAGTGTCCCGTGAAGAGGTCAGCGACACGTATATTCATACGCAATTCGTATGTGTAGACTTGCTTTGTTCAGGATCACAATATCCGAGTGTCTTGAGAAGGGACCAGACACGCACATAGTACATAAAGTATATGCGTCGCTCGCTTCATTATGAACACCCTAGGAAACGGGCGGTGCCGTGGGGACGCATTTATCGCATACTTCAATTGCTCAGATTTCGGTTACAACGTATCTTCAAGGCTGAATGTCTTTTTTTTAAGGGGAGACTAAGCACCCGCGCACGCGTATGCATCAGTTGAGCGGCATCAGTTAGGCGGCCCCGAAGATTGAAGTTTTATGGCACGCATCTACTACATTGACTTGCTTTAATTGGGGATTAAAGTACCTAATGAAAATCTGAATACCGAAAGGAGTGGATTCAAACGCATATAGATTTATACGAATGGATTGCTTCATTTGATTGAGGTAACGTCTTTCCCATCGCATAAGGCCTAACGGGAAGGAGTACCGTAAAAAAAGAAATTGGGGAAAGTGGTGTACCCGTGTGTCAAGAATTTGTATGTGCAGGGGAGGAGCGGGAAGTTCACGAGAATAAAGGGGAGAGATACTGTGCGTAGAAAAGCGAGAGAGAGAGTGTGTGTGTGTGTATGACTTGTTAGGTGTGAGTGATCGTGTGCGTGTGTACGATAAAACGAGGCGATCGAGATGGGAACAAGGTGAGAGATTGATTTGGTGAGAGCCCGATGCTGAGTAGAACAGCAGAAAAGAAAATAATAAAGAATAACAAAAAAAAAAACAGAGAAACGAGAAATCGTCCAAAAGTATAAGTAAAAAAGAAGAATAATACGCTATCAAAAAAGAGCCCAAGCTTAAAAAATCTTATTAACTATCACAAGAGTATACAGTATTGTATATCGATATCGTAAAGAATGAGAAAGAGAGAGAAAAAGGAGCGACAAGGGGGGCAAAGGAGCGTGTTGGCGAGTTATCAAGAGAAAAAAAAAACCGTCGTTTGTTGGTATACACAAAAAAAAAAAACACAAAACAATAGAAACGAAACCAAGGGCGACAACAACAACAACAGCAAGAAAAAAAAAACGATAAACGAGGAAAGCTGGGGTGGGATGCAAGGGGTGGAAAGTGTGTATAGCACAGAGTACCGACGGTGTCCATTGCATTGAGAGGAAGAAAGAAAGACAGGATCCGGGGGGGGCGGGGGGGGTAAGAGTCTAAGAGAACCCGAGGAAGGTGGAGCGGGCAGGAGGGCACCAGCCAATCCTACTAAAAAAAACACACAACACGGTCATAAGCCACAATCAACACCCAAAAAAAAAACCATAAAAAACTTTTACGTACCCCACACACCTCACGCCCACTGCGACACCTCACCCGTACCCGTACCCGTACCCGTACCCGTACCCGTACCAACACCAACACCAACACCCGCAGACAATCCAAAACAATAAAACCCACTCGCAAAACTCGATCGAGCACTATAATACACCGTTCCATGATCATCAGTCATCGAATCGAGTAAAGACAGTGTATCTGTATCTGGTTCTGGGGTTCTCGTTCGTGTTTGTGTTTGTGTTCGAATCGGCGTTTCGTTCTTGTCCCTCGTATCCGTGTCTGTGTCTGTGTCTGTGTCTTTATCAGTGGGTTTCTGGATCTGGGTTTCGGCTTCTGGACTTTTAGATCTGGATTTTTTGGAAGAAGAATAACCCAAAGAAGGCGCGACGACTCGGATAGTTGACGTTGATCCCGATGATGAGGAGGAGGAGGAGCTGGAGTATGCTGTGTGTGGTGGAGAGGGAGGAGAAGTAGGGGCGGGTGATGAAAGCGATGGGGATTGGGATGGTGTGCGTTTGGACGACGGGTGGGGTGTGGTAGCAGTAGCGATTGTAGCAGTATCAGTATCAGTAGAGGTCATAGCAGCAGCGGAATTAGCAGTAGTGACAGTAGCGGTAGCAGGAATAGTAGCAGGAATAGGCGGAAGCGCTCTACTCGGAGGAGGCGTAGCAGGGGCATTACGAACAGCCGTCGTAGGAGTAGGTGAAGACTGAGACCGAGACCCCATCGATGACTCCTCTTCAAATCCTCCTTCCCCACCCCCACCCCCCTCTTCATCCGAAGAAGAAGAAGAAGAAGAAGAAGAAGAATGCGACAAAAAAGACTTCCGGCGCGTTACCAAACTTCCCGGACTAAACGAAGGTCTAGAAGGCGTTGTTGAAGGGGACGACGATGCAGACCCCGAACCCGAACCCGAACCTGAACCTGGGAGGTCAAGGTCAACGAGTGGGAGTGAGAGTGTCCAATCTGGTTCTTGCTTCTTTTGACGTTTTGATTGTTTTTGTTTTTGTTGAGACGGGGGTGGTAAAACGCGTATCCGGAGTGATTTAGCTTTTTCTTTTTTCGCGCCACCAGCACCACCAGCACCAGCACCACCAGTACCGTCAGCACGACCCGATCTCGATGTCAATGAGTTGGATACACGCGCATGAGCACCCGTCATTAACCCAAACACATCCAAAGAATCACAAGCCGGGGCAGTAGGAGGAGTAGGAGATGGGTTAGAGAAAGAATATGTAGAGTAATAACTCTCCACCGGGATGACTATAGGGACGCTCGGGAGTGGTCCGGAGGGGGGTTGGGAGCGTCGGGATAATGATGAGAAGCTGGGTGTGGAAGGTGCGGAAGGTGAGGGTGCAGGTGCTGTTGTTCGCCGACGTTGCTTTATCGAGGCTGTGGAGGACGGTGAAGAAGAAGCGGCGGGTCCGGTTGAGGAGGAGGAGGAGAAGGCGTTGAGTACGACTTGGACTGAATCTTTCGCGAATGGGTCTGCTGTTACCGCTGCCGACATTGTCATTCCTGCCACCGCTGCTGCTGCTGCTGCTACGGGGGATGATGATGTACCGTCCAATTCAGCTGTCGTCGTATTCAAAGTCAAAGCTGGCGAAGCGAAAGGATGGTTCTGGTATGACAGCGAAATGACAGAAGATTCCGTTTCGGAACCGAACGACCACCGACGGTCGTGGTGATGGTCATAGTGGTGGTGGTCGGCTGCTGCTTCTTGGTTCTGGCCACGATAGTAGCTGTCATAATGATGATGACGATGATTATCAAAATCCTGACGTTCCGCTGCTGCCGCCGAACGAGAGGAAGAGGAAGGTGAGAAGAGAGGAGTGAGAGGAGTGATGGGAGCAGCGGATGAGTTGGTGGATGATGAGGAGTGGTAGGATTTTGATGGAGAAGGTGGTGGGGAAGTGGTTGCGGAAGCAGGACGGGAAAAGATGCTCAGTGCGGATTTGGTTCTTGCCGCTGTTGTTGTTGTTGTTGTTGCGGCGGCGGCGGCGGAAGCAGCAGCACGTTCGTGCTGTACAGCCAAAGGGAGGTAAGGCGCGAAACCTGGGACACCATTGACGTGGTGATCATTGTCGTCTTCGTCGTCTTCATCATCATCGTCATCGTCAAAGAAAGAAGAACCCGAGAGATGGCGGGTACCAGTGTAAGGAATCAAACGAGTGGAATGTGAATGAGTGTGGGAAGGGCTGTGTGGTGGTGAGCGTGGGACGAGAATGGAAGCTGCCTGACGCTTTATTTTTGTCAAAATTTTACTTGTGCGACCAGGAGTTGGAGGAGGAGAGCAGCTCATCGTCGTGCTCGATGGGGAGAGAGGAGAGGAGGAGGGAGAGGAATGAAAAGATGGCAGACGGCGGGCTGCAGGGTCAAACGCCAAAGATGCAGAAAAACGATCACCGAAATCAGCGTCCAGGGCTAACGCCACCAGATTGCTAAACTCGATCAAATTGAGAGTCATCAACGCCCGTCTGAGAGTACAGAAAGAAAGAAAGAAAGAGAGAAAGAGAGAAAGAAATTGAAAAGATATCGAGCTCATCGTTCTTTTTAACCTTGAGCTTGTCAGGAGCAAAAGAAGGACGAGAAAAGTCCTTCGCGATGTTCGAAGAACTAGTCTCTATATTTCTTTTTCATTAAACCGCGATTGAATTGATTAGAGACAGATAAGATGATTGTATTGACCTATATAGACCCGGATACTCCTATCCCTACTCTGCTCCAAATGTTTTGTTTTCATTTAACTTGCCATTCGACATTTCTTCTCTTGTTGCCACCACCGCTCCGCATTCCTTATAGCAATCTTACAGCGATATATAGAAGAGGATCATTCAAATGATCTACCTCTATTTCCAACGGGCTACACAACATCCAAATTCACTTGTGACGTCTATATGGCTTCTTGCGCACAGCTACATTTAGCGACGCTCACAAGTTAATTAAAAAAAAAAAAGCTCTCCTATCTATCTTATCATCTTCCACGAGATGTCAACGCTGGGTAAACACGTGGACACGTGGACAGCTCTTCACACCTCGTCAAATATTCCTTCTTCTCTACGTCCAGCGACACCAACACAGAGCAAAAGACAAAGTTTCCCGATGAGCTGTTCTCAATTAGCTCTCTTGGCAGCGACCCTTGCCACGAGGCCTAGAGTTCCCATTCCCTCATAAGCCCTTATACACGTCCTTTCACAGCCCCAAATTATATATTTGACAGCCTGCCAATTATACACCACTGGCAGCAAGTGCTTGTCGTCTCTGCCTCTCAACACCAAGCCATTAAACCAATTTGTTTCCACACCCAAGTCAGGCAACGAGGCAGTAATTTACCGCGGTAAGTGCATATTACATCGTTGCTACTACTATCGATTCGCAAGCTCATGCACCGTAGCTCCTGATTGACGAAAGCCACTCAATTCGAGGATGATCTGATAGGCAAAGTGCGCCCTGGTCACCTTATCCCACACTGCCGCCGTCGTCGAGGGACCATGTGAGATCAAAGTGCGTCAATCTGTCATCATTATACAGCACTTACATGGCGTGTTACTGAGATTAAAGCAGGACAACAGAGGCGCGTCAAAAGAAAAACAAGCGCCCCTACTCTCGACTGCATTTATACTTCACCCTCGCACCATACCTCGAGTCGCCCCCGGTTCAAACTCTAACAAGTCCTTTTTTCTCTTTCTTAGGCCGATCTCATCGCCGCTTGGTCATTATGACCCCTTCTCTAGTAAGTGTTTATTCACATTCAATGAACGCGCCTGATATGTTTTCCGTTTCCTTGCCCTACAAGTGCCTACAAGATTCTTTTTTTTTTTTTTTGACCTGTTTTGTTTTTCGTCATCCAGGGAAGGTTTCTGTAGACCCGATGCCCTCTCTCCGAGTGATAGAGAGCTTCTGGTCGACAGAGTTTTTGTTTTGTATGAACGAAACCCCTTTTTGTTGGATTTTCTCTGTTATTCTCACAGTTTCAACAAGCATCTGGTGTTTGTCTACTATCTTACATTACATTGCAAGTGAGTAGCGCTCACCATCTTCTCCATATTCGATTTATATTCAAGACCCTCTTTAAGGGAAACAGTCAGGATATAGACACTGACAATCGGACGCGTAAAATGTACTGCCCCACTCCAGTGGTTCCCCTCTCGTTATTATGATTCTCGATAATGTATCGTGTGGATGTGCTGACTTTCTTTTTTGTTTTGACTGGAATCGTTTTTTTTTTTGCACTCACACCCTATTCGGGATATTTGCGGAGGGTCGGGATTTGTTATTTTGTTATTTGATTCTATTTTCTTCCATCGCTCTATAGACTTTCTCTCTCTCTCTAGGTGATGGATAGAGAGTGACCGAAACTCATTTTTCGTTCCTTTTTTTTTCTTTTTTTTTTGACAAAGATCTCATTGTTGCGTGCCGAAGGAACCCCCTTTATCGTTTCCCTTATCAGAAAAGCACAGGGATTAGAGTTTCTGAAACGGAAGGCTGTCAAGTCTACTACACCTATTCGGGTCCCCCCCCCTGCTTGCTGTCAACGTCATTATCGGTACCTATATTCGTTCATTCGTATCCTCTTTCCATTCACGGAAAAAAAAAAATTTTTTTTGTCCCGAAAGGTGATCATCACACAAAACCTTGGTGCAAGACGGCGTCAATCACCAGAAGATGGAGAAGATTGTTCTGTTCGATAGCTTGTACTGTCGAACGAACATTCTACCAGTAACAATGCTTCCATCAAAACCTAAGAAAATCTTAAACCCATACAACTCTGATGTACATCTTACCCTGGACCAGAGAGTGAGGGCAAGGGGAGGAGAGGCGAAGCGCCTTGTCCTTTGTGATATTTGTAACATAATTAGCTCGCTTCACGGAAATTTTTTCATTTACCCCTATATGTACAAACTACATACCATTTGATCATCTCGGTAAACATACAAAGATTTCGCTTTCGGCAACGTTTTCTTTTTGTATATTTTCCTTCTAGCCTACTCCAACCCTTGACACGTTTTTTTCCCTTTTCTCATTGTGCTGCCGTCGGCGGCAAGGGAAACTGGAAAAAAAAGATCCGAGATCTTGAGATTGGCGCCCTTTTCGTACTGCTTATGCTGTACTAATTAAATAAACAAAGTTCAACCCACCGAATCTTCGGAGGGAAGAGAGAAGGAGAGAGATCTCGGCTCTAGTGCAACCAATGAGAATGTTACTTCTTTGCAAAAAGCTGCACCACCACCTCACCTCACCTTACTCCCGACGCGGAGAGAAGCAAGAGAAGATGATCTGATTTTTGGAGAGCGAGGGAAGACAAGTCTTCATTTCGCGCGTTCATACATGCCTTCGTAGCTCGCCGTATTCATACAAATACGCTAGACTTCGTCGAGGTGGAGCAAGAACTAGGTACCTTTGCTAGTCGATCTACATATGCATTACTTGTGTAAACACATTCCACCTGACTTCCCGATGCGGAGGAAGCACCCCGAATCCGGACGAGCTGAACGATTCGGTTCGTTGTCGTCGCTTGTTGCAGTGCCTTTGTAGTGAGATTTCCGGGAGTGGGCACTGCTTGAGTGTGGGCCACACACTCTGTCAGGTAAGCACGACAGAGAAAATGGTTGGATGACGCAGATCCAGGGGAAGAAAAAACAAACGGTGATTGAATGATAGAATCCGTCTATATGTATTTTGATCACAGCCTCAGAAAAAAAAAAAACTTTCGTCGCTGTGCAATCATTGACAAATCACTGAGCTCTCAAGAACAACGAAAGACTTCCAAGTTCCCTATATACCCTTGTAACACAAAAATGATCATACGAGTTCAATAGTAACAGACATGGGGAAAAAAGAAGCGTCTGCAAAAAGCTGTAAGCTAAAATGGGGGTGGGGGTGGTTCGTTTAGGTTGCGTGTTACAGGAGAATGGATACAGCAGGCCGGGCAATTGTGATTCATATGAAAACAGACAAGAGTAATCGTATACAGAATAAGATAGTAGTGGGGGGAAAAGAGAGGGCGGAAGAAGGATCGTAATTGTTTAAATTTCCTCTTTCCTGGTCTTTCGTCGGCGCTCGTTTCGCTCTTTCACTTTATTTTTTATTCTTGTTTTCTCAATGGGTAGAGGTGGCAGTGAGGCAAGTTGAAAAAAAAGAAATCATGATGCATGCCTCGAAGAAGGCTGGTAGTGGTGGTGCTCCTGCTGATTATTCGTAGGAAGACCTTCGCGCCTCATCTGCATCATAACATCATCGATCGCTGTTATGATCCCGGAAGGCGCCGCAGTCACTGTATGATGATGAGGGACAGCTGATGCCACGTCTACACTAGAATTCGAGTGCGCGTGGTGATGGTGCGAGGCTTCCGAGGACCCTTTTTTCGAGTGTGGTGGACGGGTGGTCCCAGTCGCAGCAGGAAGAGGGAGAGTCGGGTTCTCGACGGTACTGTAAGGGGGTGGGTTGTAGCGTCTTGGAGATACTGCAGTCTCAGAAACGTCTGATCCGCCGGAATCTGCACGGTGATGTTGTATCTGTTGTACCTGCTGGTGCTGTGGTGGCGTCATCGCACCATCTGAGCGTTTTCGATCGGCGAGGTTCGTGTGTGATGCCTCGCGGGTGATCGCCTCAGGCGAGGGCGTCAACATAAACGGAGTGATTTGTCCCTCCCTCCCACCGCTGAACGGCGGTGGCTGCTGGAGGGTATTGTTATTGGTAGCATTGTTATGCTGGTGGTGGTGGTTCTGAGGTGGTGGGTGTGACGGCGGTGGTGGTGACAGCGTGCGCACTCCAACAGGCGGTGAAGGCGGCGAATACACCGACGCCGGATGGTTTTGATTTACCGATCCAAAATACGACAGTGAATTAACGCTGCTCGTGTGAGTGTGCATCGTCGTGGCTCCAGGACTCATAGGAGGTGGGGAGGAAGGCGTTGTTATACCATAACTTCCCCCGCTACCCGGAATCCCGTGACCGTTATCCATTCTTTGGTATCCTAACCCAACTATTCCAGACCCGTTGGATTTTGAGGACATGCCAGAGGTATTTCTCGAATGACCCATGACTCCGCCACCTTGTGCGCTGATCATGTAGGCGCTCGCCCCCTTGGACTGGCGTCGCTTTCTTCGATACATGAAGTAAGCGGCAAGGCCGCCTAAGAGGATGACGGCGAGCCCTCCGATTACGCCGCCGGCGATGGCACCGACAGGACTGGATGATTTGTTGGTCGGTGACGAGGATGACGGAAACTGGTCCGGGTCACCTTCGTTTAGGCCACAAGGCACGATAAGCACTTCAAGAATAGTAAAGAAAGACAGTAAGAACATACCAGTGTCATGGGCTGCTCTTGCCTCTGCCAGATTAAACCTCCCGTCCTTCCACAGGCTGGCTGTAATGATGATTGGCGGATTGAGAAGGGTTCCTTGTGAACATGGCGTATCATGGACTTACGATCACGAGTGGCGTATGCAGGGATCCGCGTGTCTTCAGATAGCCTTAGCGAGGAGGGGAAATACCTGTTATCGAGAAACAATGAGCCCTTGAGATACCACCGGAGCAGATGCATCAAGCCCTACGTTGATGAAACTTGATCTCCGCAGTCTAACTTCCAGAAATCCCATCTAGACATTTCGTCGTCACTCAGAAGGATGATCTTACATCACTTATTAAAAGTATACTCACGAGAGAATGCTGCTTTCAAGCCCTTGGCAAAGTGTACAGGCTTCGATTAAGTTATACGCAGCCCAGGAGCTTAACATACGACGACGTCAGTGAGAAATTCCAGTGAACCTGCAGTATAACCAAGCAGTAATATCAGCTTACCAGCTGCACGCGTTAACAGTTTTATTCTTTGCGGTCGGTTGGTCGTAATGGTTGCCTTGAGTTAAAGGCTTGTTGTTCCACGCTAACGTATTTGAATTTTCTCTTCTGAGTTTGCACATCTTTTGAGTAAATATAGATAATGCTTACAAGCTCCAGCACAAGCCCCATACACGAAACTGGCCATTTGGCAGGGAGACTGTCCTTTTGAGTTGTCGAGCCAGGAGTACTGCGATTGGCATGTTGCAGCGGAATCAAAGGCGCGCGCTTCGAGCTTTGAGGCAGGCCATGGATTAGCCGCAGCTGAAATGGATGGGGCGATGATGGCCATGATAACAGAAGCTGATGCTGGGGTCAATGAGATCATGACTTTAAAGAACTTGCCCCGACTCCGAATTGGACGAGTGGCCTGAACACAGTGTGTGGAGGGAAAATGACCGGCGAGCAGGGGAAGGGAAGAATCCAGGGGAAGATGGCTTCTAACTGGGTCACATAATTATAAGCTGGAAATGAATGGTGTTTGAAGATTAGGCTTATGGGGTTAGCTCGTCTAGCCTCCTCCCGGCTAACCCGGAACTGATCTGAGATCCGGGAGTGCCACATGGTTCAATTTATGAACTGACTTGAACATAAGAGCTGCCTAACCTATGCGCTGCAAAGCTGTGCTCTTTTTTTTTTGGGTCTCGTCCTTTACGACATGAGTTTGTAAATTTGTGCTGCTTTGACGGGCCTATGGCTCCGTAAGACGTCTCCTTGGAAGATACATTGCAAATGCTGTTTGAGGGTTCTGATAGGGGAAAGAGCGGGGTAATCGTTTTTGTATTCCAAATGTCATCATCTGTTAGACATATATTATTCCGCAGCATTACAAGTCGATGCGAGAAATCGTGTTCAAGTAGACATGAGCCCTCAACGCACTTGGAATTTGTGAGGAGGATCGGCCTCGTCTCAATCGGCCGCAAAGAGACGAGAAGCGCACACCCGCGCTGTACTGCGGACACAACTAAACTTCAACAGCAGAACACATCAGCATACACGTCGCATCGTATGAACTTGTTTCCCGAGTCGGCTGAAGAAGCCGCAACTGCAGTCTTGGAAGACACGTCAAAAAACTTCCAAAGGAAGTTTCAAGGATCGCGAATAACCGGGTTTCAGCGCTTAAACTTGAACATCTTTCTCATGTTAGAATACGGTAATATTAGTGTAGCGGACATTTAACGCACAAATGATAAAAGCGTTCCTTCTGTCGATTAACCAAGTATGAATGAAACGGCGAATATACCCCTAGACCACACCACAAAAAATCCTATTCACGCAACGCCAAACTCTCGCATAACGGCTAGCAGCGTCTCAGTGACTGTAGGCGGTACGTTCGGCCGGCTGCGTTTCGGAGATGAAGCCGCTGAGTCGGAGTCGACCTCCATGAACTGGCCATCTCCGTCAGGTATTCCTTCTTCGCGCTTTCGCTTAGTTGCCAGAAAGTGAAGATACGCGAGACTATATTTGGGTTTTACCGGTCGGGCAATATCAACCGGGGGTGCGGGGAACCATAGTACTTCATTTGTTTCGGGATCACGATCGAAGTGTTTCGCTATGATTACCACAAAAAAACACACACACATGCCCAAAGAAAATGAGATGGCGCGTCAAGATCAGCTGATGATCAAAGAACGAACCCAAGCAAAAGAAAAAGTCACTTACCAGTCTCAGGAGGAAGTTTTTCTGTGAGTGCACCTTGTGTCCCGCCCGCTGCAGTGACAATCGACCTATCGGCGACACTCGGTTTTTGACCTGCTTGCACTTGTTGTCCCTGATTTGACAGATTGGATGTCTGATGATGAAAAGGCGGTACAGCAGTTGCATTAGCCGAAGGTTGAACGCTCGATCTATTAGTAGCGCCAACATAGCCCTTGGTCGTGCTCGTGGTTGTGCTTGTTGCTGCTGCTCCTGCTGTCGTCGAACTGTTGTTGCTCGGACCTTGATCAGCGCCTCCTTGATTTCTCCTTGATCTAAGGTTTCGCACATTTGCTGGTGTTGTGCCGGTTTGACTGTTGTTCCCCTGGTTGTCATTTTCCTGATGAGGTTCGATAACAGGAACATCTCCAGCGCCGGAGGTCACGGGTCCTCCTGGGCCTTTGACGGTTCGTCCCGAAAACGGGCTCGGCATTCGGTTCGGCATGATCAATCGCTCGAAAGGATATATTGGCATAAATTCTTCACCCTTCGGGACTTCGTCGGGCATGCACGAGATCCAATCTTTGATCTTCTCAAAAGTACGGTCGCGGTCGCTGTATCGTGTGTCGCAAACATAGAGGGGAAACCCAAGATACCAGTACGGAGGCCGTGGTCGGCCACGAATATGGCGTGCTGTGAATTGGCAAGCTATTTTCTCAATGATATCTTCCAAGGGATGATCGGCGAAGTGATCTGCGTGGGGGGGGGGGGCAATCTCGTTAATGAATCCTGAAACTCTCTCGAAATCACGAGCATCGAACAGCTCACCCGTCTTGAACACTTCTCCTTCCCAAAACATCCTATTTGATGGATGGAACGTCTGGTCATGGGAGCGAGTGAGTTTCCCCGCGGACCAAGATGACCAACAATAGGTGTAAAACTAAGAAGTACTGACCTGTTCCGGTCGGTAGTACCATGATACAGATAATCCTGATTCTCCCTTTCTGGTTCTAGACCCCCAAAAATGATTGATCAGCCTTGATGAATCAAAAGACAAGAGAACATAAATCTCACCCTTCATCAACTATCCAACATTTGAACACTTGACCAACAATTGGACGGCTCGGATCGTCTGGATTACTTAAGTGTACCCAATCTGCAAGCTTGAGTGTCCAACCCTTATAGTGGATTTCATCAACAAAGGTTCTGTCCTTGGTTGTTATCTGGTGACTCGTAACTCCAGTCACGCCTTCTGCATCCGGGGCAAAAACAGGCTTCACGGTCCCAGGACCAGCGCCCAATGCAGCAAAATTGGTATTAGAGGTGTATGGTGGCCCGGAAGGTGGGCCGGACGAAACGAGCGCTTGATATAAACGCTGTATGGGTTCAAGGGAAAATCAGGCAAAGTCATAAGATATGACAGCATCTTAACACACCTGAAGCAAAAGCACATGGCCGTACGGTGCGGTACCCGGTTTATGCCATCGTCGACCACGCTCGAAAAGATATATCATTTCTTTATCGAAATCTTTAGAGCTCTCATAGTTCTTTGCCCGAGCACGACTCTGAAAACTGTAAAATTAATTTGAAAGTGACCTGAGGCTATGAATGACATACCTCGATCGATTTCAGTGAAAGAGGTGCCTAAATAGAGGTTCTGAGACTTGCTAGATAGAATATAATCTGCACTGACTGTGAATGATAAATAGGGTATGGTTGTTGGTTCCTCTGGTACAGCTTCGAGGGAAACAGCGAGGCGATTACCGCTGCATTGTCATCAGTTATTGTCCATAAAGACTGAGCGCATAACCCACACAACGTCTTTATGGCTCTTGATGACGTGCACTACTTCGATGATGCGATCCTGTAAAAAAGCGTAAACATAGACACTGCAAGCCAGAGAATGAAGCTGACCTGACTAATGTCCTCTGCCCAACCTTCATCACTATGACCAGGCCACCTTGGAAGCCCTTTCTCGAGCTGTTGAACGATTTCTTCACTCTCCAGGTCCCGTTCCATAGCGGTCGAAGATGCATCTAAGCCGTCTTCTGAAACAACATCGACATCCATTTCAGTGGACATCTGTGAAATTTTTGAACGGCTGGCGACAGGCTTTCCGTGTGAGGAGGTGCCCGTGGTCGTCGTAGGAACAGGTGTGCTACGTGTCTGGGGCGTTGCTTGCGTAAGGGTTGTGGCTGAAGCCAAAGGCTTTCCTGTACTGTTTTCGTCTACTTTGTGGACTTTTTGGGGAGAGGCAGGGGGTGGAGAAGTCCGAGGAGTTGGTAGTACAGATCTCGCTTTCCACTCGGTCTCCAAGGTGGTCTGTTGGAATGACTACGTTGCTTATTTTGACAGATCAAAAAATTAAACCGACCTTTAGGGTGTTCGCATCAAGAGATATCTGACTCGCAGGCTCGTTGTAAAATAAGGCATTCCAAAAAACGAGAGATAGGTCTGTGTATATATCCGACGCATTTTTATATCTGCCTTTCTCGATCCCATTTTTTACATTGTTGAGACATCGTGGTTCTGGAATTACCTGGTGCAAAACATGATTTTGATGGAAAACGCTAAAGATATGATGCCTTTTACCTCATAGTACTGCGGCCAATCAGTCCTATCCACCAAGTCTAAAAACATTCCTGCAAGCTGACGCTTCCCTCTGGGCGCTGTCACCAGTAGCAGAGCACTCATAACCTCTAACGCTGCCGCCGTTTGCGCTGCTGTAATCGGCATACCAAACGACTAAGTGACTTTGATAATTTTGACAAACGGTAAATGTGGGTTGGGGAGCGCGTTATTTGTAATTATTTACAGAATTGAGAAGCGAATAGTAAGCAGTGATAAACAAAACATAATATCCTTCCAACCAATACGCGTCTTCAAAAATATCAGTGTACTATCATACCCATCCATCACTTATGTTGGCAATTCCTCAAGAAGTATCTCTTCCAACCAGTCATCCGTCAGAAAACAAGTACTCTACCAAGCATATGTCCTCCATTCCTTTCCAAGTCCAAATTCCTTAAATCTTTCCACCCAAGACCCGCTCCCAACCCAGGCCCAGGAAGCACGTTTTTCCACCCTTGAGGATGATAAGGAGACGAGGCAACATTTTCATCCCAAGAGTCCCTCTCCTCATGTGGGAGATTACGCCGAACAGGTGGTAGCGGCACAGATGTAGCCTTCTTGGATTCTGGCGGTGAGAGGTTAAACGAAAGAAGAGAAGCCGGAATCCAGCGCGAGGGTGAAGGCGCGCGTCTGCGTCGTTTCACTTTTGGTGCCTCGGGATCCTTAGACGGCTGTTCCAGTGAAACTGCTGGACGTGCTTGCTCTGAGCTGGAAGACGACGACGACGACGTTGTATCGGAGGTGGATGGAGACGAGCCACTTGGAGCGATTGTTGTTCCGCCGGCTGAAGGTGGCTGTTGTTTGCCGGCGGCTCGAGCCGCGTTAGTGCATTTACGGACGCACGCTTTAAGGTGCCTGTTCCGGTTGGACGCAACCCCAAAACGACGGCCACACGTATCGCATACGAACGCTACGCATCAAACAAAGGTCAGCCATTAGAAATCACTCTCAATCTTCAAATTTTTCGCTTACACTTTTCTCCAGTGTGCACTAGAAGATGCTATTTGTTTTTTTTTGGGGGGGGGTTCGATTCATAAGCTCTATCGAAGCAACTTAAAGAAACTTCTTCTCACTTTTCTGAGTGTACTGGGTCGGTCGAACCTTTACAAGTCTAATTTAAACATCGCGGCTTAGGTTTTATGACACCGATAGATTGGCTTACCGTTTATGGCACATCGTGCAGGCATGCTTCTTCTCTCGGGAAACGCTATCAGTAGGAGCCGTCGGGGACGTTTCCTGCTCCGTTGCACGAGCTTCAGTCTCTGCAGCGGGTTCCGTAGTACCCGCCAGAGGCTCGCTCTGGGCGTTCCGTGCGCTGGCTGGCAACGTGTGATATACAATCTTTGGCGAGTTCCTCTTAGAGCGCGAATTCGGATTGAGCAGTATAGCCATAGACGCTGGAGTCGGAAGTTGGGCAGCTGGAGAAAGCACAACCGGTGCTTCATTCACAAACTCGACCGAGCTGCTTTTATCTGTCAAAAACTCTTGCTGAGAGAGATGTATCGGGGATTCGTGAGGCGGAGGCGCAACAGTAACTCCGTGGAGAGGCTCGGAGAGATGGTCCCATTGCCAACGCTGCTGGTGCGAGAAATCCGATATTCCCTCGGGCTGGAAGGCAACAGCTCTTGGACAGAGCTCGTTCCCGGCGATACCCATTCCGGTGGCGCATGTACTAAGACTAGGCATGCTTAACAAGGGCTCGGGGAGACTAGCTAGAGCTCGTCCGCGGCTAGCAAAATGTTCATAGTCTTGATGTGGATATGAGAGCGATGATCCTCTAGAGAAGCTTGAAAGATCTAGGTCTGCTGTCGAAAAATAGCTATTGGGCTCCCCTTGAGCTTGGTATGTAGGTTGAGTATGATAGAGGTCTTGATAGTGAAGGGGCGGAAGATGGTATTGATACTGCGCTTGCATAGATGATACGTCTGGAAAAATGTGAGCGAGCGGATTGACCCCCCCTCCAGTTATATATCATTTGAAGTTAATACGTCTCTAGATGCTCCCCCTTGTGAACGAGGTGGGAATTCCACAACTCTGGATACCTGCCACGATCCCTTCAGTCCCCCCTTCCTGGACCTCTTTTACGTACACGGAGCGTTCGCAGTCAGGCCCATTGTGCTAGTCTTCTTAACAAAAAAAACCGTAGTGCTATTCTTTTTTACCGATTCAGCTAGCTTCGTATACAGTCCTGCACTCCTTTTCGTGGCAGACCAATCCCACTTATTGCCACTTATAGCCCACTAGCTAGCTGAGAGCTCCGTTCCCTAAAGCCGCCTTTCCTTCTTAGAACCCCAGATCTTCGCTGATTTTTCTGATAGAGGTATAAGCCTTCTCAGAACTGAGGTCGCAGCCGTCCTCATGGCCTTACACATGTTGATGGCTAGGGGTTCCTTTCTGACTCGTTTCGGTCATTTGGAGCAGTTGCCCGAGATACTCGTTCCGGATGATGGGTAACACCTAGACAACCGTTTGGGCGGTGCCAACTTTTTTAACAAAAAACCAAGCCGGTGACTAACAGTTTCTGCTTTATCTTCTGTTTACCTCATGGTTGCGTTCCGGTTGGATTGTGTCAGGTCCTTCTTTCGAAGCCGACAATAAGTTGTGAGGGGTTCTAGCGGAAATGAACCGGCAATCTTGATAACGGCCTCCCGCGAACATTTCCTGCACATAGCTCTTCACGATTATCACGAAAAAATTGCAATGTGATGGGTTGTTGACAAGGCGGCCTTTAATGAACTTGTTTCAATATTAAGAAAACACACGCCTTAATCCCATTACGACATAATGAACATATCACACATGTATGCGATAGACAGCATTCACAACCAAGCACAGAACAACGCGCACAAACTTGCCCCTTTCGACGCGGAAGTACTATGTCCACTCATACGATAGAACGTCACCTGGTATATTTATTGAATAGCTTCGCTCCGGCTTGAAAGAAACGATCAGCACAACCGGGGAAAAGTGCAAGAAGGGTCAATTTTGCCACCAAAAAAGTGGAAGACTTACATTGAGTGACGGACTCGAGCTGTTCCCTCGCCCTTCTTCCAGCAACCTTATCTACGGCATTGAGAGCAGTTCCAAGAAGGCCCGTAGACGCAGTGGGAAAAGAGAAACCCGGGTTTGGCTGTGTAGAATACGAAGTCTGAGCCTGCGGTTCTATAGATAGGTGTTTATAACAGATCAGAATCGAAGATGCAGTTATACAGTATAAACAAAAGAAACGCACGAGAGGAGGGCATGGAGGAAGGAGTTGGAGAACCCGAACTTCCAGGATACCATCCACCAGTAGGTGGGGTCGCAGACCCCAAGTGAGACGAAGTAGTGCCGTACTGGGTATTATTGCCGATATAACTTGGGTTGTATCCCGAGGTTTGAGGTTGTGCCGTACCAAAATAGCTATCTTCGCTCGGCGCTTGAGGAAAATGGAACCCGTCCCCGGAGGAAGGTCTACCCGTTGCAGAATGACTCGTGCCATGTTGGGTGCCATATACCGGATGGGAAGATACAGCTGGTGGAGTGATCCCAAATGAAGTTTGTCCGGGATAGGAGGAGCCTTGGGCCGTAGGATAAGGCATTTGACTTGGATGATGTGAGACTCCTGGGAATGAAACTGGTCCTGTGGTAGATGAGTTATGAGAGGATAAAGCATGGGGGGCACTGTATCCCGAAGTCTGATGGGGTGTGTATCCGGGTGAGCCATACGATGAGGTGGCCGGTGGCCCAGTGTACGACGACGTTGTTGGATACGCGAGACTGGTGTTTGTGCTGGACGGGAATGAAGGAGACTCCGCCCGCCCATCAGGCATGTACGTAGACGATACTGGCGAAGACGCATATGGCAGATGGGATGGTCCTGCTACCTGGACAATAGGAGGCTTGCTACTTGCAGCCACCGACCCATGTGAATGTTCATGTGGTCGAGCACTTAGGGACGCTGCATGTGGGCGTAAAGGGGATGCCGAATATGAGGAAGCCGAGAAGGTATTAGGCCGTGTTAAGTTTGCACCACCGCTGTTCTGTCCAGGATACATAGGCTGTTGTGAGGACGGCAGGGTTTGATTCTGCGTTTGAGGGGCAACTCCCCATTCCGGAGGTGGCCACGGGGCCTGACTCCAGGTTCCGCCATTTTGAGAACTAGGAGCTTGTGAAGATGGGCGCTGTGCGGGAGCTTGCGTTGGTGGATACTGCATAGGAGATTGTGTTGTTGGATATTGCATAGGAGATTGCGTTGGCGGATACTGTGTAGGAGCGTGTTGTATCAGATTTTGCGACGGGGCATAAGCATCCGGACTAGGGGAGCCGGCCTGGGTATACCCAGCTTGAGATTGAGGGCGCGTTGGGGGGCGTGAAGACGGCCTGGATGCCGTGGAATGTGGGCGAGCACCTTGCACTGCTGGGTGAGCGGGGTGAAGGGGCGGAGGAGAAGTAGAAGGGTGACCAGGTCTAGGAGAGCTGATCCTCTGCTGTGCTAAGTCGTTGGTCAAAGAGGTTACAGGATCTTGCACGATTAGGGTGTTATTATTGTTGTACAGATGGGTCGGGTAAGTATCTGCGGCCGAGGACGAAGGCGGGGTATGGATGGAAGAGGTGCTGGAGATAGGATCTCCGGAAGTGCTAAGAGGTTGTTGCGGCCGTGAGCTTGTATTGATAGGTGGAGGGCTTGAGGTCTGATGAGTAACTCCAGTGCTGGGTAGTGCGTGATTTGTTACGGGGCCACTCGTCGCAGATGACGAAGGGTTCGTCCCATGGCTAACAGACGGAGACGGAGACGGAGAAGGTGCGTGGGAAGACGCCGATGCAACTGCCGTAGTTGACATAATGTGACTAGATGTCGTAGCAGCCTGCATTTGTTGTGGGCCACCCCCTACAACTTCCTCGGCCTCCAGTGAGTAAGGTGGGGGCGGGGCCTCATCCTTGTCGTCCTTCTGCATTGCCTGCCATTCTCCATAGGACTGTCCGCTTCCACTCCCAGTAGCACTCGCCCCAACGGCTGGCTTAAAAGCACCTGACACCTCATACTTTGGACGGGACGCCCAATAATCTTGAAGCTCCTTGGACGGAAAAGTTTCATGTATTCGCCGTTCACTTCGCAAGCCCTCTGCAGCGAAACCGCAGATCCTCATATACCTGGGTCGATTTGATATTTTCATCAGCCAAAATTAGATGGTAGGTTTTAAATTAAATGCTCACCAATCGGATGGTAGATCGTATCCGTCTTCATCTAAAGCTATGAAAGGGTAACGATCTGAGTCGGGGAGCATCCGTTTTTTCTCAATGGCCGGCATGAAAGCGGTTCCATCATTGTATCTGCAGAAAACCGTTGAGTAGAAATTCTAGCGGCAGCCGAGGATTCACGCACACATCCCACATCCCACCTAGAATGATTCTAGCTCCCTGCCGTTTCGCATTAGATATTTGCTTCCAAAGGAAACGTCCTCCATTCCGCCTGGCGTCATTCAGGCCCCATTGACCCTTTGAGAGGTTGAATCCCTGGATTATGGATTAGCTCTAAGCAGAGTCTTGAATACGTGGGCTTACCGATGCCCCTGGAAAGACAAGAGGAACGTAGTCTATCTTTCTCCATCGTCCCTCTTCATTACGTTTCCTGATTATATCCATATCATCTTTCATCATTCTCTCCGCGAAACCATCTGCATCCCGCTCAGTCCGATACTGTCCAATAATCCAGGGACAGATGGCGTCGAACTGGTTGAGCCAAACATCAAAAAATTCTGGACTATGATCCGCGTCTCGCTGTGCAGTACGCCAATATGCAGGAGCGCCTGCTAGAATGTAAACACCTCCTGGGGTCACTGTCCGGAAATGGCTCGTGATCGTTGTTACTAGTCCCGGTGTATGCCCTGCATTCTCAAACCCAAAGCCTAGAAATCTGTGAGCAAGAAGACAAGAAAGAACAAAAGGATGATACCTCGTAAAGCGACGACTGGTTGTCCCTTCTCTTTAAGGTAGCTGGGGCTGTCAAGGACACCCTTTTCGTGAACAAGATGTAACCAGTCACGTTCCAAAATTCTCTGGATACGATCGAATGGGACGCCAGATACATCATACCTGTCACCTATGGTTGAGGGCGGTAGAATTTTTAACCAAGAACAAGACCACTGACATGATTGCGAAAACCCTTCCTTCTTTCTCAGCAGCTTCCCTGACACGATCACCGACTTCATCACGTATCCGTCTAAACCCTTCTCCTCCAGCCTCAAGGTCACATTCTACAGCAGAGCGTTGCAGGAACACTCCATCAACACCATGTTCCGCCATCCAATGGAAATGACTGGACGATGTTAGTACAACCTTGGGCATTATTGTAAAATAAGTCTACGAACCGTTGGACAGTCTTAGGATGGCGTGACGAAAACAAGAATATTTGATCTCCAGATTGTGTCTTCAGACCCGGTGCGGGAAAGAGCTCAGATGGAGAATAGCTCGATACATCAGGCCATAGATCGGTATTTGGATGTCCACCGTTAGATATAGGGTTTTCGAACCAATGCGACCATCCATGATGACCTAAACGAAAAAAAGGTTTGGTCAGTTTTCTTCGATGTATCTATGGATTGCCTGTTTCTTGCCTCGTATCGCAGGTTCTCCATCTCCGGCGCAAGTATACCTGTATTGAAGCATTTTAGCACGACGAGCGAGGTACGTTTGACATGAAAAGGAAGTTGCGAAAGACCAGTCTTCTAGGTACACACCATCCTTGATAACCCACCAAAAACTTGTCCTGTATCGTTGATGGATCCGCACTGTCCGACACATTTCATGAATACCATTGGGCGGTGAAAGAAGTTTGAGGACATCACCGCTTCAGGATCTTTTCGGCCTCGTTACTCGAGTCGTAGCTTGACATTCTGTAGTAAGTAGTGATGCTTTTAATAAAGAGATGTTATGCGGAAATCAAGAGCAGCGAGAACGTTGTATACAGCACAGCCTGTCAGAGCCGCAAGGCATAGCCAAAAAGAGCCAGTTCAACAAGGGTTGATATGATAATCAATGATCAAAACATAATATCCAGGTTGAACTAGACTAAATTAAATGGATCAACAAGCTCAGAAACTGGCTGTCGAACTTGTTAAACGGCTGGAAACGTATGCTTTAGAATCTTATCGAGTCGCTACTGAATAAAGCCCCAGACAGAACACATCTTTCCTCGCGGCTTCTAGTTGGGATATCGGGAATACCTGCCTCTGGAAAATCTACGTTTGCAATCCTATTAACAGCTCACGTCAACGATTTACTCTTCGCATCTCATGCGACTACTGAGACTGAGAATACTGATAAGCCAGAGGCTCTCCTTGTTGGACTAGACGGCTGGCACTTCGCCCGAGCACAGCTCGACCAATTTCCCGATCCAAAGCTTGCACATGAAAAGCGAGGAAGTCATTGGACTTTTGATGGCCCAGGATATGTTTCCTTTATGCGTTCTGTACGTGAGCGCATAACATCCGATACGCCAGTAATCACAGCGCCATCCTTCGACCACGCAGTTAAAGATCCCACATACGATAGTATTGCGGTCCACCCATATCACCGGATCATTATTATCGAGGGATTGTATACCTTCCTTTCAATTACACCATGGAAAGAAGCTGCACTGTGTCTGGATGAGCGGTTACTTATTGAAGTCAACGTGGAGGAAGCCAAGGAAAGGCTAGTAAAGCGTCATGTTGCAGCCGGCATTTGTGAAGATGCAACAAGTGCATTGAGAAGAGCAGAGGGAAACGATATTCCGAGTACGTGTAGTTCACGACGATCGCTCTCCTTAGTGCTGGTCTGATTTACGTCTTTCTAGATGGCGAATTTGTCATTGCGAACATGCTAGAGCCTACTCGAAAAATTCGAAGTATCAAGGATCCTTTGTTCAAGGCTGCTTGATTAACCATCTAAGCAACAAGCAACATCATTCGTTAGTCTTCTATCAGAGTTGAGAGGCTGATTTCCAACCATGCTCACAGGTGGAACGGATTTGTTTTTTCGAAGAGAAGTTGAGAATCGAAAACTGAGTCGAAGATCAAAGGGTCCCAAACGGGTCTGAGCCGC
>JABCKL010016812.1:0-28550 GCA_018851305.1 Calocybe cyanea | reverse complement strand
TACACCGCCTTTGCCATAGCTTGAACATCCGCGTTTGAGTCTATGCCGGTGTCATCTGCGTTCGACTCGTCTTCCTCCGGGACATAGTAGTCTGCGCTCCATAAAGCTTCCTGGAACAAATACCAGAACGCAAGCGTCATCTCGCTCTCTTCCTCATCAACGCCATAATATCCCGGAAGGCCAGTATACGATAACACAATCCGCAAGAAAGATTGCACAAGCTCTGCACGCGTCTTGCTCAAAACTGAACCTGAAGCATCGGGTGTTGAAGGAGAAGATGTAGCCAGAACGGGCGATACGATACTAGCAGCGATATATGAAGCCGAGTGGTCTCCCAACCCAACGAGGAGTTTACAAAATGAATTCGAGACTTCGTCCACTTCCCCGGAATGGAGTCTGGCTTCCACGATTTTGCTCCCACGAGAATAAATCCAGAGCAACAGAGGCTCGGTAAGCGTTCGCGTACCAGCGCCATTCGCCAATGCAGAATTCGTCATGATCTCCTGAAGTGCCTCTGATGCCACTTCAAATATCTCAGAATGAGTCTCTGAGCGGTAGAGAAGAGAGATCAGCAACGGGATCAAGGAAGTGACGTCGCTAGATGGCAAAATGGGCATCCACGCCTGTAGACATTTCAATGCTGTCGGGATTTGAAGCGATGACTCGAGGGACGATCGGACGGCCTGAACGACCATGGGAGTAGCATCTTTCAGGGATTGTTCCATTTGAGCTCTGGAAAGACGATTTCGTATTCCTTCAGATGAAACAGAATCATAAAGGGCATGGATTATATACGACTTACTTACTTGGACCGAGAAGGTCAGCATGACTAACTTCTTCCGCGACAATGGCCAAGAAGTCATGAATATGTTCAACTGGCGCCCCACGACCGGAAAAAGACACGACACAACTCATAATCCAGTCTGGCCATGCATCTGGGGGTCTTGGGACGAGTTTGAGCGCGAGAGAGGATAGTGCGACGAATAGTTTGCGTAATGTGATTTTATTTCTTCCTGTTACGATCGAGTGTGCCGTCAACTCCACAAGAAGGTCTCGAAGTATCGATGCATGCTCCTCTGGAAAAGAAGTCCTGCACCAGCCAAAAAAGATCGCAAAAATCGTCAGAAGCATGAAAGACATAACTGTTAAGATGATGAGCTGCTCACCAATCCCTCACAATTTTGACTTGCGCCGTATGTGCTCCGAAAAATTGTACATTTTGATCCGGATGCTCCAACAGAGGTATCACCAAACCCCAAGCCTCAGGCCTTTTCTGAAGTTCAAAAAGCTCCTGCTGAAGACGTTTAAGATCATCGGAAGAGGTGGGTATTGTAGCAGGTGTATAAGCTTGTTGAATCAACTAAATGCAAACAGTCAACCCAACGGATCGGATTAGGATTAACTGACATTAACTTGCCTGTGCAGCGTGCTGGATATCAAACTGCGATAGGGCGGGTAGGAAGCTTGTGTCAACCGTCATTTGCCAGACTGATTATGGAGGGTTGATATACGATATTTTACAAAAGAAAAGAAAGCGTTGAGGACAAGTGAGGCTTGACGCCCATTAACGTGCCATGATAGGTGGACGGCGTTGCAGATGACCGTGAGAATTTTGCACGACAGGATAGATGTGATAAAGCAGATAATGAATAAGGCCAGTAATAGGTCCCGCATCTTAAAACTAGTGACTACGCTCTGCACCGTCGGCGATCCGTATCAACTATCTGGTATGCCTATTTCATTGACGCATTGACGACCAGCAAACAATTTAACAATTACTATACTCAGCATTTGTTCTAGTGGTAAGGATTAAAGTTTTGACGGTAATCGATCGCAGTGCAGTATTCAGCAGCAGAGTGAGCTCGACTCATCGGCATGCCAGATGTACACTGAGGCCTTGTGACTACGAAGGCTGTACAGTAAGCGTAAAGGAATCAAAGGCTTGAGTTTGTTCCGCCACAAGTTTTCAATCAACTTGAAGTACAAGACCTCACATTCCTTCGCATCCGGAAAACAAAGGAAACAAATTTGATGCCGGGCATTTTCGCAGCGCCATACACTAGTGATACGCTAACGCCAACGAGTATAGCCGGTGTACAGCCTTTTTTACGCGAGACTCGGGCTTCAAAGGATCTGTTCCATCGCATCTTCCCTGATTGGGACTAATAAAATTAGTGCTTGGCAACCGTGTATCGGCATGTGGCGCGCGAGTCTTCCGCCCCCAGTTATAAAATATGCTTTGGAACTCCCCCCCTTTTCTCCTCTTACAGCTGGTCTGGACCAAGTCACTACTCCCTAGCGTTGATCGTACAAGCCATCCCACCTCATTCTATACTATCCGCTCCATCGACACCTTCCTCCATTCTTTTCTTTACAACAATCCCCGTGATGAAGCTCATTCAACCTCTCACTTTCGTTACACTTGCCCTGGCGACGTCTTCCATGGCGTTACCCATGACTCGCGGAAACATCGATATGCGTGGTTATACGGAAGAAGGTACACTTGTGCGGCGCGAAAACGATGCCCTAGGACGCGTGAAAGCTTTTTTCGGCAATTTTGCTAATGGGTTCGGTCTCAATCTCAGAAAAAGAGACGAGCCTTCTAGTGACCTTCAGACTCGTTCATTTGAAGGTCAGCTCTACGCCCGGGACGACGACAGCAACCATCCAGCCGCTTCAAAGGCAGGAAATGTACTCGGAAACGTATTGGGTACTATAGTTAAGGCCCCCTTGAAACTCCTCGGCCTCCGTAGACGAGACGAGTCTTCCGCAGATCTTCAAGCGCGCTCACCCACGGATGAACTCAACGTTCGCGGCAGCACACGCAAAGACGCACTCAAGCCTCGCGGTTTACTTTCGTTTATACCTGGTCCAATCGGCGCCGTCCTCAAAGTTGGTGCCGGTCTCAAGGCTCTGCTTGGCGGCCATAGCAAAGATAGCAATAAGAGAAGAGACCTTTCTTCCAGCAATCTCCAGGCGCGCTCTTCGCTCACCAACGGGAGCACGCCAGATAACGTTGAACCTCTCGTTTCGCGATCAGAGAATGATCTCTCCACTCGAGAAGTACACGCACGACTTCTTGGGCGCTCAGATGAGAACGCGTTATACGCTCGCGATCCGGAATTCCTGTATTGATTGCACACTCCGCTCAACTCATGTAAGTTCTCTTTTAGATTTTCGTCCTTGTTACCCGGTTCACTCATACAATTCTCTATGCTTTCTAGACCAAGGGATAAGAGGGGAGGGCTGTAGTCTACTTATATACCGTATACCTCGCTTGAGCTGCAGGTCGGACACGCACGTTGTAAATCTATTAGATCGTGATTACCACTGTATAAGAATATGTGGAGGGTATCTCAGCAACACACTGGATTGATATAGAATTCGGTGCTACCTGCAGCATGCCACAGTATGCTAAAACGGGTACTACACGCATAAGAATACCCCAATACAGTGGTGCAGTTCAAGTCAACTAACGCGTAATCGATGAGCTAGTAATACATTTCAAGTTTTCAAGTTTCTTTAAGACATAAGCACAGCCGACCATCGAGAGGGACCTCATATCAGTAACGTCGGCCAAGCCCATGCCAAGTACAATTGATAAATCCATCAGAAACAGCCACTAGGCTATAGTAGGCTATCTACGGTAATTTGAGGCGGAACACGGCGAATATGAGAAACATCAAAGCTAATAATAGGCTATGAGACGGCAATGACGTTACTGCCGAGTTGCTGGCAGTCGAAGTCGGGAGTGTCGTAGCGGACGATGTCGGTGTCGCTGATGCTGTACCCGACAATTGGTGGGGCGCATAAACGGATGGAACGGTCACCACGATGCTATCAAGGTCTAGCGGCACGAATCTATCAGAATTCTCACATGTGAGAAAAAAAGAAGATTTACCAAAGAAAGAACTGTTGATGCCGGCGATGTTCTCTATTCTGAGCGTGTGAGTGGAGCTGTTGAGGTTGGACGCGATGTATTGCAAGGTCGGTTTCTGCTGTTCACAAGTAAGACCAAAAGCGCCTCCACATCCAGATATCCCGTTATAGATTTCTGGGGTTCGGTCGTCGAGAACAACGCTATATAAACCGTGGTCGTTCTTCTTGTCACCAAAGACATATACAGCCGAACCTAAGTAATCATTAGTTTGAGAGGCAAGTAATAGCTAGTAAGAGGCGTCTCACCCTGAAATTCGAGAGAAACGGCAGCCTTGTCCTTGTTGGTAAAGGACGTTCCACCTCCACTAAAGTTGGGTGACTTATTCGACTGCCAGTCGCCGGAATACTTCAATGCTGAGTTATCCTCCTCGAAAGTTGTGTTTGAGACCGTAGCTCTTTGTTCGTTAACAAATGAGTAGTCAGTGCAGGCATAATGAATGTTGTAACATACCCTGCTGGTGCAAGCTGCACTGTCGTTTGAAGGTAGTCAAATAACAGGGCATTACCGCCACCATCCCCGTTTTTTGGGCCGACGTTTCGCAGGGCTAAGGTATGTTGAGCGTATGGTAGACTCGTTGTACTATAAAGTAAAGTTCGGCCAGTCGCGTTAGTTGTATCATACGCGCTGAACGTAGACGTGGACGAATCAATCTGCACTTCGAAGGATCCATAATCCGGCCCTTTATGTCCGTATATGAAAAGGGAAGGGCCTGTTCAACCAATGGAATTAGAGCGAATTGTAGAAGGCGGCGGCTCGTCCTCGTCTACTCCGGATAAAACGAAGACGAGTTTAGACGCGGGAGAACCCACCTGTAAAGTTGAACGCCAAAGATGCTCCAATGACGTTTGTTTTATGATATGTTCCCATCCACCATTGCGACTCATCATGATTGAAAGAAGGACTCGAGGGATCAGGTGTTTGCCATACCGACTGATTCTGATATGAAAGCACGCTGTCGAAATCGTCCACAGTAATGTTGACGTTCACTGCTGAGGGGTCCATAATGAACTGAAGCCGTGAATATTATCGTGGTCTAACCAGTGGCGGTGGCGGATAACGAGCTGAGTGACAAACATCCGTGATCGTTTGTCTGCTGCTACATGCTCAAGCACGGTGTCCATGCCGTGGAAACATTCCTTTTCCTCTTACCCTGACCCCTAAGGGGCATCAGCTGTCAAACATTTTGATTGGCTTCTTGCACGTAATATCATTATGAGCTGAGAAAGAGAAGCCATAGGTAGCCCAAAGGTTCGGCCAGGATATAAGGCGGTCAGATGTTTAGATACACCCCCTACACACCATCTCCTCGTTGCCAAGAGCTGAAATGGCGTCGACTAAGGACACATCTTATGGAAACGCGAACGTGTTTGAAAAGATTGGCGTTGTCGCTTCTCTCGCCTTGCACATGCGTATGTCTGTTGCTCTGGCCAGAATTAGAATTCATCCCGGTTTTCCCTAGCATTTGTGCTCGGTTGGACCATTCTCACATCACCCTTTCATCGTACCAACAAACACAAGAACTTGACAAGAGTAATCGGCGACAAGGTCTTTTACCACGTCACTGGGCACCTCAACATAAAACAGCTACAATGGGCTTTGGGAGACTTGCGTGGAGTTTACGAAGCCTCGATGAAGGCAAAAAAGTACCCCATCATCATCGATGAGCTTCCAGAAAACTCGCGTCTCCTATGGCTTGGCGAACGGCGGACAGAACGAGTGATTCTGTATCTACACGGTACGCCCATCATCTGTTACTTCCAGTTCATCAACTCAACCCCTCTTCCCTTAGGGGGAGCCTATATATTCCCCATGGCAAGTTTTGTGCCAAACTTCTGGGACTACATCATCAAAGAGCTCAAAGCTAAACACAAAGACACAGGATTAGCTTTTATGCAATACTGTACGCTTTCTTGAATATTTGACTTGGTGCGCAATTGATCTAACCATACACAATCTCAATCAGCGCTCGTCCCTACTGGAAGATTCCCAACACAACTCACACAATGTGTTCACGCTATTCATCACCTCCTGTCTATCGGTGTCGAGCCTCAGAACATTCAGCTCGCTGGCGACTCAGCAGGCGCGAACCTTATTCTCAAAATATTTTCGCACATGCTCCACCCCATCCCCGAAGTGCCTCGCCTCACATTGTCTGCACCCTTCGCAGGTGCCTGCCTTATTTCTCCTTGGACCTCTCTAAGCAGCAGCAACACCCCTTCAATGAACGAGAACGGTGACAGCGACATCATCAGTAAAGAGTGCCTGTCCTATTGGGGAAAAGAAGTTCTCGCCGGCGTTCCTGAAGAACAACGTCCGTACCTCGAAGCGACTCATGCGCCCGACACCTGGTTTGCAGGGCTCGACAAAGTCGTCGACCGCCTGCTCATTACAGCCGGGGACAGGGAGTGCCTGCGGGACGACATTGTTGTCGCTACGGATAAGATACGTCAACATCATCCTCGCACAGAGTTTGTGTTGCAAGAGTATGGCGTGCACAATGACCCGTTTTTTAACTTTTCGAAGAAGGGGATGGATAAAGGCAAGGTGACACCTGTGATATTGAAATTCTTTGATGATGGTTTCAAGGCATCACCGTCTACCTAGTTTTGAGGAGCCCTTTCTGTGTACTGTATATAGTTTGCAAATTGAGCGTGACCGTTCTGTGATTCGTGCTGAATTTCATGAAACTTGGTAGAAACAAGGGGGTTTCTTACGCTGGACGGCCACTGGTTCATATTTCGAACACTATGATTCACAACCAAATGAACAAACGCCCGATCATTCCCTACAGGAGAAGTAGATATCATCTAATATCCATTGTCAAGCGTGTGCTACCTATTGCCCAAGGGTTGCCGTCGCCTACCACTATCCTTAGACCATTTTTTTCAGAGCTCCCCAAGCATCATCTCCGCTGTCTCTTGCGGGGTCCCCCCTTAAGCCGATTTGATCCAACGCATCCTGGATTTCAGTACATTCTGGTTTTCCCGGATTTTCTGAACAGATGCCTTTAAGGAACATCGTGAGATATGAGATAGCTTATGTAGAACGATGTACACGGATCCGCACATGGCCATGAGGAATCCTTGGGCGTGCTGGCTCTGTGTGAACCTTCTGAAGCCGTACACTTGCTGTAGATGGCCCGAAGTGGTGGGAGGGACCCTTGACGCCTGAACACTACGGTATACGCGAGGGAGAAGAAGATTTGGAAATAAAGTAAGTGCAATTTATGAGCAAAGGTGTGACAGAGACCGTGAGCAATGCGTTAGATGACGGCCGCGGATGCTTGAGGACCGACTAGACCGGTCGTTTTCTATTGAAGAAGTAACAGTAGTTCTTTGTCTCGCGCGTTTTATAGGTAAATGTTATCCTATATCCATTGTCAAGCGGACGCTGCCCGTTATATAAAGAACTGGCCCACAACTATTGCTAATGGCTGTCGTCGTCTACCAATGTCTCTCGGCTACTTGTTACAGAATTCCCTGAGTGCACCAATGTCTCTCTGCTGCCTCTTGCGGGATCCAGTCCTAAGTTGTTTCGGACCAACGCATTCAGGATTACAACAGCAACTGGGTTATCCAGAGATCGTCGGCAGCGGTTTTTGAGGAGTTCCTTGTACGACCGTATGAGTCTTGCCGCGTATTCTCTTTGGCTCTCGCTATATCTCCATGCTAACCACGAGCCGTACTCCTGCCCTAATGTCTTGAATATAATACGATAGTTATGGTAGGGTCCTGGAATGCGAAGGTGATCTTTGAAGTACTTTTCTACAACATTAAGCACGTTTCTCAGGCTATAACCGTATGGCCAGAAAGCATACGGGGGTATCGGATTTTGGTCCAAAAACGAGTCGATGTCATCGTCGTATCGCCATCCAAGGCCCATCGTGCTCGAGACCAGACCGCGGGGCATAATAGAACGCTCACTGGAAACCGTTGGAGGGTTACCAAGATTGGATGAAGGTGGAATAATGTCGAGGAGCGTGATGTTAGAAGACACGGTACGAACTGATAAACTGTGTCCATCAAGAGTAGAAGAAATGGGGATGGAAGATACGACGGACGCGCCACCAATGCAAGCGGTGAGCACTGCGATAAAGCGATCGTTTTTCATATCAAAAACAAAAAAAAAGGAGTAGGTGAAATGAGATTTGAAGATATTCCAATCAGGCCGGCTGGATCGAAGAGAGGTAGTGAGAGCGTGTCGTTGACAGAAGCCCGCTAAGAAGTGGATGTTTCAACAAGAGTTAGTAAGTCGGCGTCGTCCGCCTTTCAAAATTTCATCGCGTTGACCATCATCAACTGATCTTGCTAACCGACGATCGATCATTCCCTCTCACGACAACGCTGATGCAAACACTGCTTTATCGAGGACTCATCCCGACCGTGTATATTCTTAGTCTCTCCTACAATCTCAACCTTACAGTCTTAAGCTTTTCTAGCATCTTCTGTCCTTTTATTTGTATCACTTGGCAGAAACGAGAAGGACGCTCAGGGCTTCTTTCACTGAAAGACACCCAGTTTACCGTGGTCCATTCGTATCTCAAACGCTGTGATTCACAACCTGCACGGAATATACATACACCTACCTGTACGGCATGAAATGAACAAACGTCTGATCATTCACTATAGAAGTAACAATAGCTCTTTGTCATAGGTAAATTTCATCCAATGATATTTATTGTCAAGTGGATGCTACTAATCACAAAGAACGGAACCTACGACTGTTGCTCAATAGCTGCCGTTGCCTACCAACGTGTCTCGGCTACTCGTTACAGAATTCCCTGAGTGAACCAATGTCTCTGTACTGTCTCTGTAGGGGCCCCCTCTAGACCTGGTTTGAGCAGCAAATGCATTCAAGATTGCAGCAAAATCTGGGTCCTCCGGAGCCAGTTCACAGTAGTTCTCGAGGATTTTCCTGTACAATCGTATTAGCCTTGCTGCATAGTCTCTTTGACTCTCTGTAATTTGCCATAGTGACCCGGAGCCGTGTATCCTGTATATTTCCTTCCATATAAGTTTATAGTCATAATATGGCTCCGGAAGGCGAAGGTGATCTTCGAAGTACTTTTGTACAACTGTAAGTACGTTTTTCAGGCTATTTTTTAGTGACAGGAAAGTGAATGGAGGTATAGGGTTTTGCTCCAAAAACGAGTCAACATCGTCGTCATATCGAGGGGCAGAATCCCAGGAGCTCGAGACCGAACCACGACGCACAAGAGATATTTCGCTGGGACCCGTTGGAGGGTTACCGGGATCAGGGAAAGGTGGAATGATATCGAGGGGCGTCAGGTTAGAGGTTACGGCTCGAACGGACAAATTTTGTTCTTTGAAGGTAGAAGAAATGGGGATCGAAGAGACAAGAGAAGCGCCACCTATGCAAGCAGCGAGCACTGCGACAGCGCGATCGACATTCATATTGGCAAAGGAAGGGATAGACGAAGCGAGGTGTGAAAAGTTCTTTTAAAGATCTTCCAATCAGGCCGGCTGAATTGAAGAGAGGAGTTGTTGAGGGGGAGTAAGTCACTGACAGAAGCCTGCTGAGAAGTGAGTTGTTTGGCGAGTTGAGTGAATCAATGGCTTGACGCTGGAAACGCCGTTGCGTTGACACCGTTGGCAATCTTTGTAGATCCGCTCATAGCCAGCTAGATTACCAAATGTGATTCTGTCTGATTCCGTCCATCGCCATGGGATATCAAAGTGATATCAGATAGTGCTACTAGTATGCTACTGTACATGAAGTGCTGGTTTGGACCCATAAGAGGCTAAGGGCATGAACATAGTAAGCGTTCTTGGGCTTGCTCGTTTTAGGTGAACCATTCTGAAGCTTCGCGATTGTCTTGCGATTTTTCTTTGTCTGACTTGCATCTCCTGTGACATGGTCTGTTGTGGTGGGGAACCCTCGATGGCTTAGAACTAATACGCGTGAGAGGCAAAAGGCTCCGGAAAAAGAACAGGGGTAATTTATGTACAATGGCCTGACAGAGACTGCGTGAAATGCATGAGATGACGAACGTGGATGTTTGAGGAGTGAGTAAGAAAGGAGGGCGAGGATAAACGGGCTAAGCCCGGTAGTTAGAGATGCTCTCAAACATGGTGAGTGTTGTAGTTTGACATCAGTCCCCTCTAAGCTAAAGACGGGGAAAAAGTGTTTTAATTGAGAATTCACCCGTCTTGTTACATATGCTCTCAGTACCCGTACCATCTCAACTTTGCAGCCTTAAGCCATGACCTGCTGTGCGGCGGTCCGTTTTTTTCAAACACTATGTTATACCTCGCAACCCGCGTGAAAATACACACACATCCTACTGTACAACA
The DNA here is from genome assembly GCA_018851305.1 of Calocybe cyanea. NCBI lineage: Eukaryota > Fungi > Basidiomycota > Agaricomycetes > Agaricales > Lyophyllaceae > Calocybe > Calocybe cyanea. Next base: position 18,296 of record JABCKL010016812.1, on the reverse strand, counting down.
TCCGAAGAACATATACCCAACCATTTCCTATAGAAGAAGTCCTTTGTCTCGCGCATCTTAAGAAGGAATGTAATCTAATAACCATTGTCAAGAGGACGCTATCAGTCATGTAAAGAACTCACCCAAGACTATTGCTTTATCAAGCGTGGTCCAAGTTTATCAATGTCTATTCGCTGCTTGCTACGGATTTCCCACCTGAGCTGGATCTAACTAATGCTTTCAGGGCCTTGACAGCATTTGGATCCCACTGATGTTGCTCAGAATAAATTTTGAGGTTATTTCTCGTCGATCGTAGCTCCCTTGCCACAAATGCTCTTAGTTTCTTGTTGCAACGTATCTACGAGGAATTCAGTTGTCACTCTCTCCACGAAGCCGTGGCGGTTCAGAAAGACCGAGTCTTCCAGCCTTTTTTCGGTGCTCTTCATGGGTTGGTTCAGTAATGAACTGGTGATCAATGGGGCCGCGGAGAGGAGGTAGGGGTGAAATTTCGTTCTGCGCTTGGCTTTTGGAGCGCAAACCATCACGAGTGGAACCTTCGACAGGTGGGGTCGCAGAGTCAGGCTGCTTCGCAGGCTTGGGAGAGGTTGACGCTGCGCTTGCACCTGATTTCCCGAAGGTGAATGCAGTGAACGTATCGGGCTTGGGCATAGTTCCTGTAGAAGCTTCGTTAAGCCCAAGCAGCGGTGACGTAGTGGGAGGCTTCAGGGGGGTAGGGGCGGCAGACACGATGGAAATGGCACCGGTACAGACGGCAATGAGCACAGCACAAGAGTGTTTCATATTGCGATTGGGAGAGTCGAAATTGGAATGGCAAGCAGATAAAATTAGGAGGTTGAGTGTGGAAATTTTGATTACAGAAGTCTTTTAATCAGAGCCGGCTGTAGTCAGAAGGGCGCTCGTTGGTGTTTGAAGTTTGGGTTGATGACTCCCAGAACCTGCTGAGATGGAAGATGGTGGGTGCACAGTGGAGGCAATCAAAGACGGCCATCTCGACCGTCATTTATGTAGAATGCGCTATTTAAGTCGCGTCAGTATTGGAATGCGATGTGAGTTAAAATTGTTTCGAGTGACATGATTTTTTCCGCTAACATGGCGCCCCGTCCGTGGATACCCACTCCTGCCATGACCATGATCCGGTAACGAATCTTGCTCAAGCTCATGCCCGTGTTTGTTTGGAGGAGCGAATTCACATAACAAAAAGGGAACCTCAATCATGGCGTGGTAGCAAGAGGCGTGAGAAGAAGGCGGCCTCGAGCATGAACTCCCTCAACTTCAAACTTGATAAGGGCGTAAAAGTTTGAAGCTGACAATTAAGGCTAAAACATAAAAGACCATCCCAATTCTTATAATTATGCACAACTTACTAGGTCTCCAGAATCCAAAACAGTCCGAAATAATCTGGAACGCGTTGCAAGTCAATAAACTGCCCCTCTCCAACCCGTTGCACCCCAAATTCAGCCGTATTTAATTCCGGCACATGCTACCAAAAGTCTTTTCAAGTATATGACAGATCAGTTTGTTTTAGCCACGAACCCAATAATGATGCATACAATATAACATATAACGTTCTTATGATTCCTGGCTTCATGGTGCACACATTTCTCAAGCCCCGTACAGTTCAAATTCTCGTCTTCAACCTACTGTAGGGAGAATCTACGCCCCATCTGTCCTGCTTATCGTCTTTCTTGCCATGGACTAGAAAGTGCCCATAGCTCGATGATCACATGCCGATCGAGGAGACAGGAAATGCTTGGGAGACCATCTTCTGCGCCGAAGGTGAGCAAATCTTGGATGTCAAACGTTTGGTAGAATGTCAAAGTTCTCTCATATTGGCATTTCATTAACGTTAGTACTGACAGTTAGCTGTATGCCTTGTCGCTGGGATGCCAGAGGTTCAATCCTTCCCAGTCCCCGCTTTTTCGCGCAAAGTATAATCCCACTGTGGGAGCATGTCAGTTATTGATAGTCAGTGGGACTGTAAAAGTGGCAAGGCTCCTGTTTAAGAGTATCTGTGTGAAAGTCTGAACACAACGAGCTAAGATTCTTTTTTATCGACACGGAGAAGGATATTTCAATCCTCGCAGATCAGAATTCTTGAGGATCCAAAGGACTACACCACGAACACACTAGAAGCGTCTCAAGAGCCAGGCTCCATGTGAAGGAAACGGTCTGCCGGGTCGTCTAGACTTCTCGCAGTATGAGCCTGTATTTGATACATGCATGGCACCTGCTTGTTAAGCTAACATTGACTGGACTCTCAGAAAATGCGATCTGCGAAGGTGTGTTTATTAGCAAGATGTCGGTATTGATGAGTCATGACAACGAGTTAACAGGCCCGAGCCAGATGTCAACTTTCTCCAAGAGGCAGAGGGATGTGCTCCTTATTTGGCGCAACAGACACTTCTCCACTAGATCACATACAGTTTTCGGTTGGGTTGGGATGAAAAATCTACTTGGAAGCGTTGTGAAAGGCCATGTTAACAGGGAGGTAACTTAAATAATAGTGGCTGTGTCACCTTAGCTATTCACACGGCTCTTTAGGCAGTATCGATGGGCTATCTCATCTTTTTATGGCTTTAAGTGATGTGTGGTGTCATCCGAATCGAACTGCCTTATGTGAATGCTTTTCCAGAAACCCACTTCAGCCTTTGGCCGCAGTCCAGTTGATCTGGGGATACCTCTGACCACAAAGCTTGCGGGTAGTATTTGTCAACGCGTCTCATTCATTTTCCTCAACTCACTCCTCTGGTTCGATTTTGGTCAGCCGTCTCACGGCAGGTCGGGATCACAACCGCAATCAATCGTATTCGAACATATAGAATAAACATAAGCACCATTCAGAAGAATGCTTCCAGTCAACGGAGTAATGATACTTTTGTCGCATGTCTTCAACGGTTAAGGATTTTGAGTAAGCTTACCAGTAGCAACTATGAACAGAGGGAGAAAACTCACAAGAGGGATCCGCCAACGGCAGTACTGCCAGAGCGGCCGCCTACCGCCCCTGCACCCGCGAGCCCGACGTGACCAAAGAGTCCTCTTGGTGCTTCTGATGCAGAAGTAATTGAAGTTGAACTTTTGTTGGGCACACCACTACGATTGATATCATCTACGGCGGAGGGATTGTTGCGCGCTGGGGAAACAACTGTGGCAGAGCTGCCAGAAGGAGCTGGTGTTTGGGCCGTATTTGTGGGAGAACGAGGATGAATCCTGCTAGCTTCAGGATCAGTAGTAAGGTCACGTCTTTGGAAACTCCTATGGTTGTAAGCTCTGGTGAATGTGGTAGATGTATTCGGGACTGACTGAGCGACTGGACCATTGCTTTCACCATTGCCTTTACCAGAGGCAGTCATGGGGACCGCATCTCCAAATGCCGAGCTCCTAGAAGGCCTGATGGGAGTGGGTGCGGCAGACACAAAAGAGACAACAGCGATGCAAGCAGCGACGAGGATATTTTTCATATTTAAATGCTCAAATACAGATAGATGAATGGTGTGTAGATAATATCAGAGAGTTGGGTAGATCAAAGTGTTTAATGAATTGAAATTCCCGAATCAGAACCGGCTGGATCCAGAGGAACAGTTGTCGACGTTTAGAGTGGAAGGGTGGAGTTCAGAACCCGCTGAGGCGCAGTTTTGGATGGATGATGACCTCACTAGTCCCACTAATTTATATATCGATTTTGTCCATCCGCTCGTAGCCGTTTTCACGGAGAACAGTCGGAGAACTCGGGAAGTAACATCAATTGTTCGATACTCCAATCACAGCAAAAATCTGACACCGTTTCAAGTGATATCGTTATAAATATGATTATTTTTGGCCAAACCATTCCGGACCTTTCGCCAATGAGTTGCGTGACATAAAACTAATGCCCCTCTTTCCCAGCCTGAGGACCTTACGGTATTCACACGCTGAAGTAGACACATACCACAAGAGGATAAATAGTGGTCAGGAATGAGCTTCGCACCTCGCACACGTTTTTCAATATGGTCCCACGCTGAACAAATTTACATAGCCATGGTCTTTCCGCAAGATACCGAGCAAGCAGCCTGAGTAATGGTACGAGCTGTTTCAGACAATATCATGAGCATGACCGGGTTCTTATCGAAGAGCTTGGACCGTTGTGTTTCAGCACATGTCATAGCGATTGCGCGGGAGGAATCTTTCGCTGTCAATTATCGTCCATGTAGAACGAACACATCTCACAGATGGCTGACTGCCTCTCCTTGCTCTATTCCTACGAACAATTACATTAAGTCGATCAAGCTACAAACGCTATAGGCTCGTTAAGCTTGATAGGGTTATTAATCTTTACATTATCAGCGAACTTTATCTTCGTTTCTGGCCTGAAAATCAGGCAATGTGTCGATCCTCCAAAATGAAACATTCCTATTTCGTCTCCTTGCACCACCTTATCGCCTTTTTTGACTGTAACTTCGCAAGTCGAGACTTCCGTCATGCCAACAGCCATAAAACAAATTAAACCGGATTTTGGGTTATCGGCTTGAATGTAGATCATGGCGCGTGTAGCGACCGATGTAAGATACTCTTGCGAACTTTTGGGTGCCGATGGATCTAACCCGACGACGGGTGTTTCCGAGAAATAGGTCCCGCGAACGAATTGTTCATCGTCAATCGTGCCGTTGAGGGGTGTGTTCCAACGGTGGCAGCTCGTGGCGCTCAAGTATGCCTGGTAAACCGTCCCTCCAACAAATCGAGATGTATAGGGGTGGTAATTGAGCATATCTGCAAGAGAATACGCGTGCTTCTTCAGCCAAAAGAGATCGTGCTCCTTGGCGTCGAAGGCAAGGTTATAGACAGTCGATTCACATCCGCTGAAGACGATACGCTCGTCGTAGTTCTTTGGTAGAGGCCGGGCACCGTCTCTAAAGCGCCGTGTGAAGAAATCGTCCCATGACTGGAAACCGTAGTACGGTCCTGATTTATCATAAATAAAGTCGTCAAAGTTACCCATGGCGCTCAAAGCCTCTTGACTAAATCAACCACTGTGCTCAGTCATAAGGACATAGCGCGAATCCGGGGATGAGAGAAATTTACTCCATTCATCAAGCATCTTTTTGAACATCGCGTTGACTTGAGGAAAATAGAATGCAGTGAAACCGCTGGGGGTGCCCATCGGCCAGTCGAGGATCGCGCCGATCAAACTCACCATTCCGGACTCGTTGAATTCCGGGGCTTCTTTCAGCATGATGTCAAAGAGTTCCAACATCGTGGTATACGAATGAATCTTAAAGGTAACAGAATATACGTTTTGAGCGAGTTGTACAGCCCTGCACTTTCCCTGTGTTTACAAGACTTCTACGCCACTGCGTGGTCCCCGGGAGCTAAGGTGGGTAGGGGAGGATACGTAGATTCTAGGCTCTTCTGATCCCCCTCGTGCATTTCCCTGAATCGAGCAAAACGCCAATCAAGCCCGAGCCGGCATTAGGGCCATAAAGAAGTAGGGAAGCCCTTTGCCCTAAATTTCTTTGGTCCACATCAGAGAGGGCTTTGACTGAGCCGTGAACGCCACGACAAATGGGTTTTGCCGCTTTGTCTTACAACCGAAACGGCCGCTTCAGGTTTAACCCGAAACTGCATTCTATCACACGATTTGAAAATTTTAGGACAGACGAAGGAATTTATTCTGTAAACTACGTTTTTAAATGGACTGTAATCACAATCAAGCAGACAAGTAAAATATAATACAGACCAAAGGACCATTTTAAATTAATTGGGGGCATGGAAAGCGCCAGCCTTCGCAGAATTTTCTGTATACAACAAGTTCGGGAACCACGGATACGAGTGACATCTGATGGAGAAGGTACAGATCGGACAGAAGAAGCAAGAAAAAGTGGAAATGAAGTGGAGAAAAGAATGTGTATTGTGGAAAGATATGGAGCTATCAATGCTGGAGTGACGATAATGGGCAGAAGGTGTAGCAGTATGCAGCAGATGATATTGCGAGAGATAAGAGACGAAAGTCGGGAGGGACCGACGAAGTAAGCAGCAGGCAACAAACAGGAAGGGGGCGTGTTGAGGTTTTTTAATGAGATATGCTTTGCGAGACTTGAAGTGAAAGTGAGAACGATGAATCTTGTCCCCGGAAAGTGAGGGGTGAAAAACAAGAATTGACTTTGGGAGATGTATGCGTGCAATGGAGCGAAGACCGAGAGAGCAATGCAGGAAAGACAGCCAGAGGAAATGTTATGCGAATGCATCTCATCTATCGAGGAAAACGGGAGTGGAAGAGACGTGACCCAAGACGTTAAGAATCCACGTAGACGGGCGCGTAAACATTTTTTTGGGAAGGGAAGGCCAAGAAAAAAAAATACAACTTTGATAACCCAAGAACTGGAGACGATTCACAGGAACGCCTGGTAAAAGAACTTGAGAGTTGTTGATTACGAAGATTGCGCGTCTTTAATAGACTCGCATGGTCGTATCGAACGATTCGTTGCCGTTGTTGTAGTCGATGAGCATGGGAGGGTGAATATGATTCATCTGAGAGCCGTTTTCGTCGGGAATAGTCATGGGTGGGTGCAAAAACGACGAGAACAGTTCCTCTTCAGTGTGGTGCAGGGGCTGATGGAGATAGTCCATTGGCTCGTCAGCGGGCGGAAGCATCGGGGGATGAATCACATTAGGGGAGTTATCGCCTTGGGGCATCATGGGCGGGTGCCAAAACGTGTTCCCCGACCCTCGCAAAGCAGGGCCGCTAAAAGCTGAATTCATGTAGGAGCTAAAAGGAAAATCCATTGAACCACGATGCGAATGGGAGTTGACAGACGAAGCAGGAGTGGAATAACCATCGTTATACGAAGAGTAAGAAGTTGCAGACGAGGGGGGCTCCGAAGCAGAATCAGTGCTCATGCGACGACGTTTGTTGCCGCGAGGGCTCATCATGCCCATCTCATGGTCAGATGAATCAGAGGGAGGAAACGGTAAAGGATCTGAAGGTATGGCGTAAATTTGCGGAAGATGATCGGGATGATACGGGCCGGGGAAAGTCATATTGAACGATTGGAACATTTGTTGATTACTAAGGTCCTGGCCGAGAGCACCAAGAAGCTCGGATTGGGTGTTGCGGAAGTCTAGATCCTCGTTGTAGTCGTAATTGATTTGAGTGGTAGAATCGGGAGCGAGAGTAGGAGAAGTCTCGGGGGCGGGGGAAGCCCGACGGCTGACACCCGGACTGGCGGAAGGAGTGTCAGACTGGCTGTTCCCACCTCCGCGACGAGCATCATGCCTCGAACGCTTGCGAATGATATCAGACTTCATGGAGATAGGCCGAGCCGAGCCATGCAGTTTGTAGTATAGTCCGCATCTGTCAATAGTGTCAGCTAGAACGTAACGGTAATGGGGAAAGTGGACAGAAAAAAAAAAGGAAGCGAAAAAAGACGCTCACGCATTGCAAACCGTCTTTCCTTCGTCATCCTTCCTCCAAAGCGGGGTAGCGGTAGTGTGACAATTGTAACATTGTGCTATCCGTTGCACAGGGGATGAGCTACGAGGCGGCAGTTTAGTGATGGGGGACGACGAACCCATAACGTCGACGGTCTCTTGGCGAGGGGGAGCCTGGGCGCGACCTTCGCCGTGGGTATTGCGCATGGATTTAGGACGAGGACGCTTGTGCTATAAAATTGTAACGCCAAACCATTAGACACAAAATAAACAGACAGCGAGAAAAACCACTGACAAGTTTACAATACAACCCGCACGCATTGCAGTTGAGCTCGTCATTGAGGCCACGTCGCCAAAGAGGAGTATGGGTTGCACCGCAGTTCGAACACTCGGCCTTGACGCCCCCAGGAGCAGAATTGCTACCACCCGCAAGAGCGTTCGAACTGCGCAATACCGCCGAATTGGTGGTCGCCGTCGCTCCGGGTCCAGACGCGCGCGAGGATCCAGAGGTCGTCTGAGTCTTGACCGTCAAGGTCGGTCGACCAACCGGGGTGTTGGCACGAGTTCCGTACAGTTGATTGACTTTTGAAGGTGCGACTGTCTCCGAGAGGTCCTTGCCGGGATGAGGAACGGTGGCTGCACGCTTTCGAGTGGCCTTGACGAGTGGTCGGGCTGGAGCGTTGAGATCAAAGTCAGAGTCTTCGTCGTCGCTGTCGTTGCTGCTCTCGTCTTCGCTTTCCTGAGCGATCGGAGTAGCTTTTGGGACGGCCGTCGCTGGTTCGGAGATGGGGTCAGTGGCGTCCTGATGGTGAGCATCGAGTTCTTTGTCGTTAGCGAGTTGAGAAATCAGGTAGGATGAGTTCCAGACATGAGGATTTTCGTTGTTAGATTCGACGTGCTTAAGGAGCTCGTCGAGAGGTAATTCGATGGTTGGGCGAGAGATGGAAAAGTTGTTGTGGGAAGCAGAGGATTCGAGGCTTTCGCCATAATTCATAGAAGTCGTAAGTGTAGGAGTGGGATTTAATAAAGCCGATGGGCCGAAATCATTGCTGAAGATGGGCGGAAAACGAACAGATGTGGGAGATACCGTGGGCTTGGTAGTTTTGTTATTACTGGAAGAAGGTTGAGAAGAATGTGGGGGGTCTTTGTCGTTGCCCTCGTCATCGGCGATGACCATATGATCATCATCATCAAGTTCCTGATTGGCGCGCGCAGCGTTCCAAGATCGGGTGCTAAATTCGGTTGAGGGCTTAAGAGTGGGTTTCTTGACAGGTTGTTTGACAGCTGTGGTAGCAGGTTGGTCGACGCTGAAAGTGAATTGCATCCGCTTGATGGTGCCAGGAGCGGCGTGCTGACTGGCTTCGCGGTTGCGTTCTTTTTCTTCGGCACGTTGGCGAATGATGTCTGCGGAGTGGCTTGCTTTAAAATCGGGAGCCTCAAGTTCCTCGATACTCCTATGAAAAATGAATGATTCGATCAGGGTCTAGGGTTCGAGAGGGAAAGATGTGTGACTGACCGGCCTTTCTCTTTGTCGAGCTTGTCGCCCATGCATTTTGAGAGTTTTCTGAATTCACGTTTTGATTTAGCGTTGTCAGTGTCGACGATGAGGTTCTGAAGGTGCCATAGCCGCCAACTCAAGTTCTCTAGTCTCTGTCCCTGTTCGAGATAACTAGCAACTTTGGTGCAAACCTGTTTTGCGCAGTTTTAATAAACAACTATGTGTGATATTAAAAAAAAACGAACCTTCCATGTCTTGGTCAAAGCTTCAGTATCGTTCAAGTTGCTAAACGCGACGAAAGACTTGTTTCCCTGTGATTAAGTGTGGTAAGCGAACAAAGACGAGTGTGTTCTCTGAGCACAACCGACTTTGAACTTGAGATTGAGGATAGAGGGCATTACAGAAGGCGTCGTCGTCGAAGAGAGAGATGAAAGTCGTTAAAGAGAAAAGGGAAAAGGAATCAAGGAAGTCAAATGAAAGCTGGGGGAACGGATATAGTCGCCGGGTGGCTGGGCTCAAAAAAATTATAAAAATAAATTATAAAATAAAAAATATGTAAAACAATCGGGACAACGGCAAACCACGTTGCAAATTATCTTTTAATTATTTATTTCAAATCATCACGGCCCTTCCCCACCCGGGCAAGCCACTCGGATAGGGTTTCTTCTACAAAAGAGAAATTATAGCCACCAGGCCTCGCATATGACTCGAGCTTACTTCGAGCCGGTCAACCGACCCAAATGATCATCATCATCACTGCTCATTTAACTTGCAACCCAATTCAGGTCATTTCTCCCCTGTGCCTCGCGGCGTTCTAAAACAACGAACCATGTGCTCCTATACTTATTGGCTTACACAAAACTCGGCAGCCTTTTCGCTGAGTTTTCACAGTCAAGCACGGCTTTGAAAAGCTTGGAAAACGGCGCCCTTTGCAAGCCACAGGTTTGGAAGGGGGGGGGGGTGTCCACCACCCTTCTCCTCGTTTCCCGATCTTCTGCCGACAACGCGCTATCCCCAGAAGAGCCAATCTCCTTTTTGTGACTGAAAAGAAGGGAGAGGTGTGTGGTCAAGTGATTCGTTTGGCATTTGCATGAGAGTCAGGCCGCAGCCCTGGCGCTACCTTCGCCTGAACACGAGGCAAAAAAACATACTTGTAACGTGTCGGATGGAAACTCCGCTGCTTCTTTGTTTTGTTTTTTTTTATTTTTCATTCTTCAAATGAAATAAGGACCCTGCTGCGTTTCTCCCTCCTTAATGGTCAAAAGATGGAGATTAACTATCATTCTCGCTTTTAATATGTACCCTGTGTTCCCTGAGCATTGATTGGCATTGGAAATTACCCATGAGATAAGACCGCTTGTTCGCGACGAATGCAACGTGTTGAAACCCAGCGAGAAGGTAAGCCTGTCATCTAATCAAAAAGTATCAATACAACACACAGATGCATGATTAAGAAGTACGAGAGGGCCCAAGATGCCCATAACCCTATACCGCTCATGTGCCTTTGATTAGACGCGCGACATCAAAAAAAAAAAAAACACCCTTGTCACGCGATGCATGAACGAACCACACACCTCGAGGCCCTTCTCCTCTCTGATGTCCGTTTAAAGCAGGGCCCCTGCACGAAGTAATATAATGTGGTGTGACGCTGTAGTGATAGGAACCTACCCTACTACAATCAAAAAGGCTGTGTGTGTAAAGTGTGCTGTGGATGATGAGGCGCTGTATGTATATGAGATTGCTTGATCGCTGGTAAGCTTGCTGATTCGGGTAAACAAGGCTGCCCCTCTGCCATGCTAGACTGACGTCATTCACGAAGGGAAAAAAAAAACGTTCCCTTTCCATAACAAGCCCTTCCCCATCAGATCTTTTCGAATCTTGGATTCATTATCGAACGTAACTCGTAAGCGACCGAGTCGGAACCATGTTGGATAGATTGAACAATTGCTGTCTTCTAGCATGACGGCAGCCGTTATACATACCTGCCAAAGAGCCTGAGCATTTTACTTCCAAGACAGGACACTAGGCAATGTCCCAAGACAAAACAAAATTCCGTTAGCTTGGTCCAAAAAGACTCCAAAAACTCCAATCAGAAAAGAAACATCCATCAGTCGTCGATGCTACCTTAGCGAAGAAAGTGGCTTAGGGAGAATAGAATAAAATAAAATAAAATAAAAAGGGCGACGTTACTCATATGAGTATGTGCCACTAGTATTCCTTTCGGGAGTGAAAACACGTTTTGCTTGTTGGGAGAGGAAAACCCACGACCACCAATTTTAGAATAGACGCCCAATCGATCAGGAGATAACTTGCTGTAGGGGGATTGAGGACCTTCGATCGATAAGAAATGAACCGTGTCAAGTTTTTGCAGGATGTCCCGGATAAGTCCTAAACCGGTTCGATTTCCGTCATCCTCCCTCTCCCCAGCTCATCCGGCCAAAGCACGTGCGGGGAGACACGATCCCATGGAACATAAACTTGTATACCAATGAGCCACGCATGCGCCGCTTGTTTTACTTGCTTGGAATAGGACCTAGGAACTTTTAAGCTTAACCCGAGATTCTACCTTTTGCCCATCTCGTTCCTGTCAATTTAGATAATTCTCCAAAGGCCCGTTCGTTCCGTCAACCAACCAACCAACCAACCAACCAACCAACAAGCCAACTCCACCTCCTCTCTCCCTTTCCCTCGTTTCACGAACGTGACAAGCAGATAAGAAAAAACCACGAGAACTCCGATTTGTGATCAAAATGAAAGAAGATATGTGTAATCCAAAAGAACAGAACTAACCAAATTGTATTGAGGGAGAGTGGATGGTGCCCCAGGGTCCGATCCGTTTGTGTCATGAGGTTGAGAGATAACAAGGAGGAGGTTCTTGTGATTCTGAATGTGAACGACATGCCTATACCGTGTCGAGTGTGTGTGTCTGTGGCGTCCAGCTGGCACAATCATTCCCCCCCCCTTCCCGGTTCCCCTAACCTCTCGGCCCCCTTCCTCTTCTTTTCCCCCCGTTTAAATTTGTCATATGCAGGGAAATGGCAATACAGAGCCTCCCACCCGGAGGCGGACAAAAATGTTGGTTATTGCGTGCCATTACTCTTGATATCGATTCGGCTTCAAAGCGTAAGAGGGGGGAAAACAAACGAACATGAAACAAAAGAGCGGGGTATTACCGCTCCACGCTCCATTGGTCTCTGTCCGCCTAGTTCGCGCGTAGTTAAAGTTTTTGAGTTGCTGTTTTGTTTCTCCCCTCTCCCCCTGTAGATCCATGATCTATTAACTCCCGCAGATGACAACAAATGGATGAAGCTCGCAGTGGGGAGAGGGGGGGGTAGTGATAATAGAGCAAACGGAGAAAGCGCGTGCAATCGATGAGGAAGCGAGGCACCGGCTGGAATGTATGGGTGTAGGCGTGGGTGTGTATGTGCGTTCATGGGGAGGAGAGAGAAGTTCAAACGTGAAGAGTATATCCACCCTCCTCGGGTGAATTGCGTGAAAGAGCCTAAAGGGTGCTCGGCCTCACCTGTTCGAGAAGAGAGAAGATAGTCAAAGTGTGGGGAAGAGTTGAAATTTTAAAAACATGTTATCGAGAAGCGCCCGTTTTTTTTTGCCTCTTATGCCTTTATCAACGCTATCGATCGAGGACGATCCCGATATCGATGTTCGTGACATGAAGGGCTAAGCTGTTATCGAAAAACATAATTAACCCGGAGTTAGTGTCCCGTGTTCCTCTCCCCTACAACCCCGGATCACTCATCCTCTGAAATGAAGAAAGAGGCATGTTGCTTGATTGTTATCTCTGTGAGAGACTTTTGCGCGACGACATGGAAAATAGATCCATCCAGATCATGAGGAAAACATGTCTTTTTCTGGAAAACCAGAATGACGTTCAGGAAAGCTAATGTCAAATGACTGAGATGTACCTGGCTATGTACAAATGATACATGAAATAATACTACAGGTCCCTTCAGGTCGTCGACGCGTGGACGCGTTGAGCTGTTGGCTACCACGTGTTCAACCTGTCCCCCATCGTGCCACGTGATGTTCCACCCGTCACTTTACTTACCGTTTTAGGACTCCGACATCAATGGGCCATTTCATTTGGATGGATCTCATTTGAGTGCTACTTGATTGTTTACAGGATACAATTGTGCTGCGACAATTCCTACTTGGTCATACCTTGATTGACACCTTCCCTCAATAGTAGCTTTGTATTTCCACAGATTCAATAGCAATAAAAGCAGAGATGTTCAAGCCTTCAAGGAGCCTGGATGACGGATATGAACGGATCAAGAGAGTTATGTATAAATCAGAGAGACTCAGCCTAATAAAACTGCTCGAACATGATCTCAGTGAAAACAGTATTGTAGTGACCTAGGTCGCATGTAATTTTCCAAAAGATATTCAAAGCATCATTCCATAAAATTGTTCGCTCAGTTCACATCTAAACATTATGTCAATGCCAGCGCTTTAGGAAGCTCGTTTTCTTTTTTGCTAGAAAGCCTGTCTCGAAGCATTTCTGTTGTCATAGAATCAACCCTCGCTAAGGCGTGAAATATGGCTGTGCGCACGGAGGACCCCGGAATATACGGTGAGAGGTTGAGTCCGAGTTCGGACACAAGTGAGGCCCCGCAGGGGCCGATCTTGGGGTAAAGTCCGGACACGGCGAGCCTGACGCTCGCACCAGATCAAATCAGATGTCCTGACATGAGTGCCAAGAATATAACAGCTTAGGTAGTAGTCCGGACACGAGCTGGCGTGCAGAGCGGTTTGGAGGTAAGGGAAAGAGTCGTGACTGAGATGCTTTGGGTTTGAATCCTGCCATAGCATACAATTTCTTTTTGCTGTCAAGCTCTATTGCACGCAGAAATGACATGATTTAGTGTAATGAAAATGAGTGGCGCTTCTCCAGACCACCGATTTCAGGTAGCACGTACGACGGCCAGTGGCATATATCGATTCAAGCGATTTTCTCACTATGATTTAACTGCCTCAAGTGGGTAATGGGTTTTCACACTCTCCTCTGACAATTCCGGCGTCTACAACACGATTGATTAGGGGAAAGCGCAAGTGAAGCGGGCTCCTAAAGGTTTGAAGGGGAAGAAGCAGCCCAATCCGAACCCTGTAGATGGTGAATAGTCACATTTTTACTACTTCTATTATGGCCCTTGAGTAGCTCTACATGCTGAAAATACAATATACTATTCTATAGTGAGCGAAAAATCTGGTTTTATGACTTGGGCGAGGTCGGGTCCAAAATCCGGACATGACCTCCAAAATATGCTTCATCTTGGGTAAAAGTCCGGGAATTTTAGTCCGGATACGAAGGCCAAAATTCGACCTTTTTGGGATCCGACCTGTCACCGTACAATCCGGGGTCCTGCGCACGGCCATTGAATTATCAAAGGGTGGGCATGTGCGGGAGTTAAATGATAATAAAGGTCTTCTAACCAGTGATAACAAATAAGTCTTCACGAGGCTGAATATGGTACCAGTCATCTGAGGGAGAGCTTGTATTGGTGTGTGCCAAAACCACTGGGACGTAAATACTCTAGTAACAATTCTGGCATATGGAAATCTCATCCTCAGGAAAGATTCGATGGAAAGATTATTCTTTGAAAGAGTTCAGCGGATATTTATTACTTCATAATCAAAACGGATATGAATGGATCAAGAAACCTATGTATAAATCAAAGGGACTCGGTCTAGTCTCTACTCCAAGTTTTCAACCCACCAATTTCCGTCTCAGCAGGTTCTGAACGCTCTCCTCTCTCCACCCGCCACTTTCAAACGTCAACGACTCCCTTCCTGGATCCAGCTGGTCCTGATTCAAGAACATCTTCCAAACAATCAACCTCAATTTATCATCCAACCGCCTTATTTATCCGTCCATTTGTCCCCATCTGCTTCGACGATTTCAATATGAAGAATCCAAACACTCGTGCTGTTCTAGTTGCGACTTGTATCAGCGTTGTTTCTGTGGTGTCCGCATTACCCACTTCCATTGGGCCTTCTATTGACCTAGCCTTGGGTGGCTCGGGCACTGCGGCCTCCCCTGGCATGGACTATGGGGCTACTAGTTCTGCATCCACCGCATACCGCTTATCTGCCCGGGCTGTCACTGATCAAAGTCCAAGGAGTTACAACCTCCAAAGACGTGCCACCTCCAATCTCAACGACAATTCTTCTGGCGGTGGCGGTGCGCCTGGTGCCCATAGTTCTAACGCTGGCTCGACAGAGGGTTCGCCTTCCATGCATTCCAATTCCCCCCTTTTAACATTTTCAACTCCTTTGCGTGAATCCCTCGACAGTAGCATGGATAGCTCGTTGTCGCCTAGTCCAGGAAGGTTAGGTCGGTCCGCGTCTCCTCCCCCATCTTCTCCTCCCGCGTCTGCTCCCCCATCCCCCGTGCCTTCTCCTCCACCGTACCAACCTTTAATTGGCCCCGTCAAACTACCCAACATCAACAGAGACGACGCATCCTTCTTGAAATATCTCGGTGATAACGCGAAATATCGCTTCGATCCTGGAGGGCGAGGATTGAGACCTGGTGAGAGTTACGACGACTATTGGGTAAAGGAAGTGATCAAGGACACCGTCGGGTACTACCTGGGCCTCAGAATTGATCAAATAAGATATAAATCAATTCCAGATCTTGAAGCAGGAATCGCACAATATCTTCACGAGCATCCTAGGGACTTCGAGAGGGAACCGGATAAGAGGGATTATTACGGAAGAGCAATCAAAGGATATATGATGCAGCTCAAATACGGGCCTGGAGGAATTCCAGCCGACGTCCAAAAGATGCTCGCATCGCCTACACCTGGTCAAGCCTAGCATACAGTAGCAGACGATTTTTCTGCTTCAAAAGCACGGGCCACGAAATAGCATTACCCAAGGGATGAACGATGACTCGTGTGTTTTGATGATACTTATATGTACATTCTACAGGCATTGAATGTAATTAATTGTCGTTGGCGTCTGAACCTGGCTGGTTGTGAGCTTAAGTTCGTCAGAACTGTTGACGCTGCACGCTCACAGTAAAGTATAAGTTCAGAACTAACGACAATGTGCGTTATTTTAATTCAGCCTTCTTTTTCCACACCGAAAGCACTTCGCCAGATTTTGATGTACTCGAGGTGAATTGCATGACAAGTACGACATATCAATAGACTAGTGATATGAAATAGTCTTAGTCTAGGTTGACTTCATGCCCTGACGTGCACTTTATATCCTCTTCGCTTCAGCGTTGTATGCATGGCAAGACTGAGGATGAAGGCCACTCGATAGGTACCTGTCCTATACCGTAAAGATTTAGATGAGGGAAACCGGATTCTAGTGGGGAAACCATTCTTTGAAAAGGTTTAACCTTCAGAGATTCCGATTTTCATTCGTTTACTGGATATGAATGGATCAAGAAACCTATGCATACATTAGAGGAACTCAGCCCAGCCTCCACTCCAAGTTTCCAACCCATCTACTCCCCGTCTCAGCAGATTCTGAACACTCTCTCCACCCACCGCTTTCAAAACATCGAACCAATTTCCCTGCCTGGATCCAGCCTGTTCTGATTCAGAAACGTTTTCCAAACAAACAATCTCGTAAACCTCCTCTATCTTATTCGTTTATCTATCTGTCCCTATCCGGTTCGACGATTTCGATATGAAATATCCAAATATTGGTGCTGTTTTCGTTGCTACTTGTATCATCGTCGTTTCCGTCGTGTCCGCAGCCCCCACTTCCACTAATTCTTATGGAAACCTGATCTTGGATGGTTCAGGCACAGGCTACGTCACACTTGTCTGTCTGGCTAAAGTCCAGAGGGTCACAATCTCCAAAGACCTGCCCTTAGCAAGCATGATTCTGTCACGATCCCCACCGCCGCTGCTCCTGCCGCTCATATATTTCTAACGCTGATTCGACTAAGGATTCGCCTTCCACACATGTGCATTCGCCCCCTTCAACCTCCCCGGTTTTTTCACATGCATCTTTCAAAGATGGCAGCAATAATCTGTTGTCATCTTGTCCAGGAGCTCGAGGAAGCTCAGATCGACCCACGTTCCCTCCCTCCGTGGACTCTAGCCTGCCCCCTCCGTTCTCTGATTGGCCATTTTCCAGCGCAATTCTCCTCCGCTCTCTCGTCGGCATCTCCTTAGGCCCCCTCGCCCTCTTGAACCCACTCTTCCTTCAGTTGGCCCGGAACCTCTACCCAATCTCCGGAAAGACGACGCATCACACTTGCTCCATCTCGATCATTGGGCAACGCCTACTGGATTCAAACCTTTCCTGGCGACGATCATGATTACCTGTGTGTCAAGGCAGAGGTCGAAAACACCGTCGGATACTATCTAGGCCTCGACATTGATCAAAGAAAGGTTTGGCAGAACTCCGGAGCTGGCAGCTGGAACTGCAAAATATATGCGGGAACACCCTAGAGACTTTGAAAAGGAACGAAATAAATTGGATTATCTCAAAAGAGTACTCCCAGGATATATGATGCAGCCCAAATACAGGCCTGGAAATATTCCACTCGACGTCCAAAAGATGCTCGCATCGACTGCACGTCATCAAGCAAAGCATACAGTAGCAGATAGTAGTGGTTCTCCTTCAAACGCATTGAATGTAATTGACTGTCGTTAGCGTCCGAACCTGGCTGACTATGGCTATAAGTTTGTCGCAATTGTTCGTGGGATGTCGTGAGACGCAAACCTTTTGATGTGCTTTGTTGAAGCTTTGTGTAAGCTTCTTGCTATACTCCGTCACGCCTCATTTTCTTGATTAGGTACCCTCTGAATCACTGGTCAAACAGGATTACGGAACTTCACACATCCAATCTTCCTATCTCATGAAATTTGGCGATCCTTTCATACTCGGAGTATGCAACATGTTGTTTTAGTACAATTCAACTTGACAGCCTTACAAAAAACACATCCCGACCAGCTCTCCTTAATCATAGTCGATTGGGTCTGACATTGACATTTACCGGTCCATTGATGTCTTTAACTGGTTGATCACTATTTGATGATAAGGTATATACTCGATTTCGGAAGAACTCCACCCAAATCTCAATGTGAGCGGACAAGACAGTTAGGAAGCAAAACAAAAAATAAAAAGCTCTCAGCCCCGGCCTCGAAGTCTCGAGGGGTCCGTCGAGAACGCTTCTACTATTCGATAGGAAATCCCATGCTTGTGCTGTATGTTATCCGGGATGGATATATTGAATTTAGCTAGCTAACTTGAATAACTTGTTGTAAATAATTACGTAATACATTGATGCGTCGCCATGCCTATATTTGGTGGCGGCGGCTCCATGTTTCGGACACCGCCCACAGGGCATTGGTACACATCAGTACACACCGCTTTGATAGTGGCGTCTGATTGGTTGCCATAGTGTTTA